>CM035157.1:45328222-45453222 GCA_020205615.1 Panax quinquefolius | reverse complement strand
TTTCCATACAAACTGCAGTATCATGTGAGCCTAGGAATCATGTGATCACAGATTCAGTCTACTGAATCTAGATTCGGTTCCCGTGATGGACATTTTTCAGCTATAAGCAGCTTGTACATTATTTATAGTGTCTGAATTTCCTTGGATGGCTGTCATGCCCATGAGGAGTTCGGCACTGCTGTATATTATTTTCTCGTAGATACTTCGCATCTCAAAAATAAAAGCAAACAAACCGAACATTTAATAATAAAATGGAAGTATCAAAAGCCTCAATTACTATTGAGCACGGGGTTTAAAAAACCTATTTTACAAAAATTCATTGCTATATCTTGGTTAAAACTGAATTTTTCTATAAATTAAAACTATGTGTATATAGGTGCGAACGAGGTCTCACACTACTTTCAAAAAATTGTACATTGATCCACACACACACACACACATTCATATAACAGTTTCTTTGAGAAGTGGCGGTCATTATGGCAATACGGATGTCGGGGGGTGCCTAACACCTTCCCTCCGCATAATCAAGCCCCCGAACCCATAATGAATCTCGGTTTTGCATCGTTTAGCGGTGTCACATCTTCGGGTCAATGTGCAAACCATTTACATTTGCGTTAGTGCAAACCGATTAAAAACACCAATTGGCGACTCTTAAAGTCAAATCGTCGACATTACACATGTCTGACCTTTTTCACTTGTTTTTTCAAACAAATCTCACATTAACATGAGAATACCAAAGAACAAGTAACGAAAAGGGACAAATAAAAATCCCGACGTCGACACCAGGTACGTACCCCAATTTCGAGGACGAAATTTCATAAGAAGGGGGAGGTTATAAGACCCCAACTTTCATGAATAAAGTATAATTTTCTCTAAATATTATTTTGAATATTATGGTGTGGATTTGATATAATGTTATAGTTGTGGATAATATTTATAAATTTTGCAAAGTAAACATGTTGTTATAAAATATTCGATTGGTCGGAGAATATTTATTTTATCAGGGAATATTCGTACGACAACATAATCATTGGTGGACCCCACAACGGAATTATTGTTGGAGTTAGAAAACGACAGAAATATCTTTTTGTAAAAATAACGGCGAAATTTTTATCGTTAACTATGAAATACACGGTGATAAAAGTACAGTAATACGCGTGGTTGCATAGTAGCACACGATATTGATTATTGATGCTTACGTGAGAAGTCACTTAGTTTTATTCAATTATTGCCACAGTAATTGCTACATGGTATCTCACGTTATTGATTCAGAAATTGTCTCAATATTTTATATTATTAAATCAATAATTGAGACGACAAAGTTATTTATATTATTATTTGCATTATTGACAATGTCTAGAAAGTTTTGTCGAGGAAAGGGGTTTGGTCATCTAATCGCGCGCTAATAGGGAGAAATCCTTATCGGAAGCCCCCTCTTTCCTAGGAATGATCTGGTTGTTAATATTGCAAGTTATAAATGATGAATAATTGTTGTTCAAAAATATGTTTTGTGAAGCCAAGTGAATTGAGATAAATAGAGGAGATCTTTATGAAGTATTTGTTGTAAATTTGGCTTATTATTTGAACCCCACTTACTCATTTTTCAAAACTGTCGGTAGAAGTTATCTCAATTTTGTTATATGTACACACACACACACACACACACACACACACACACACACACACACATATATATATATATATATATATATATATATATATATATATACGTAGTATATATATGTAATGATTTTGGTGGGGGGATAATGGTTTGTCACTGGGAAGTCTTGATTTATTATTATAATATATATAGTTTTTTTTTTTTTATGAAAAATAGAATATTTTATATTTTATTATGCATAGTGTCTGCATAGTGTTTGTATAGTGACTGCATAGTAAAATCAAAAAATTTCAACTGAATCCGTGAATCAATTACTGTGCGTTCGTGATTTTTCTTTCACTGTGCATCCAAATAGTATCGTGCCATTCTCCTATAAATAGGATGCTTAGTTTAGAATTGAAAATCACATCAAAATCAAAAAATTCTTCCTCTATAATATTAAGCGTATTTCTTTAGAGTTTAAGGAAGCTTTGAGCATAGAAAACAGTATAAGTTTTCTTTAAGAATATCCCCGCTCTACCAGTCAGAAATACTCTCATTTTAAGGTAAGAGATTTTATTTTTGTTCAATATTCGTAAGAAATAATATTTTCTTCCATACTCTGTAATATGTAAGTAATATTAATTCGTTTCAGATTCTGAATTCTACACTCATTTTGTTAAAGTATTACTTCTATACTCCTTGAAATTAGTATAATATCCTTGAAATTTGCATTTCATCTAGTATCTTTTTAAGAAAATATTATTATGAATATTCTTGATAATTTTTAATATTTTCATGATGGGGTACTATTCACGTGGTACTATTCCTGAAGTACTATTCATGGGGTACTATTCATTCGAGTACTATTCACTTGGGGTACTATTCATGACAAAAGTTGATTTTTTTTCGGTCCAAATCATTTTTGATACAACATTATTCTTGAATTTTACTCCACAAAGCAGTATCATGTTGACAATTTGGACATTATTGAATTCTGGATAAATTAAATAATAAAATCTTTAAAATGTATCCTTGCTCTCATTTAATTCAATTCTTATATCATTGTCATCATCCTCATGTTTATATTATGATTAAAGTCATCTTTGGCCCGTAGTGCATAGATGGACTGTTGATTGATATAATTATGACCATGGATTATTCGCTATAATCATGACCTGTAATGTTATAGATGATGTGGTAAAAGTCTTCATTGGCCTGTAGTGCATTAATGGATAGTTGTTGGCATGATCATGACCATTGGTGATAACACGAATATCCTTATCCCGTAGTGCATGGATAATTCGTGGATGTGATACTAATGAATATCCTTGGCTCGTAGTGCATGGATAATTCAGTGATGTGGATTATTTATTGAGCTGAGTCTCAGCGATAAAATTGATGATAAAATTTTAAATCATAAAAGATAGTAGATATAATGCTCTACTTGACTCTTCTAATGGATTGTTTGTTCAGTTGCAGTTAAACTTGTTGCTTATTATATTCTATCAGTTTAACACTGTTGAAGGCTAACGATAACTTATTTTGAATTATCTTAGTCATAATATTTCTTACTGGGCTAGTTGAGCTCACCCTTTTGCTTTTATTGTTCTCTTCAGGAAATGAGAATGTAGCCGGGACTAGTCGGGGAACGGAGTGATGGTTCGAGATGGTGGCTGTAGTAGTCCTCACTATTCTTTGAAATAGTGTGATAATAAATGTAATGAGGACTCCATTTGAGTTTGGACATTGTCTATGAGACAATATTCGTGTAAAAACTCTTAGCTACGTTTTTTGTCGTATTGTATAAATGAAGTTGTATTTAAATTCTGTACCATCTATTTGGTGACTCAGAATGAGTGATGTTTACCTATTTTAGGAGCTTCACATAAACTTTTCCTCCATAGCTTTTGAACCCATTCCTTTCCCACCCTAATCTTGAATAAGAGTAAGTAATCCTTCCTTAAATCGCTTAGTTCTTGCATGCTGGGAGTTGTCATTGACACTCCTAAATTAACCTCACTTTCACTTCACAATTTATAATAATTAGCACAGTAGCAAGTAAGGATCGATCCCACACAGAGTAAGTTCGTTTTAGAATTCCTCTACTATTTTGATAGAAAATAAAGATTGTTTTTTTTTGAAAATTATTTTTAAACTAAGAGAATAAGAATTAATGATGAAGTTAACCAAATATGTAAAAACTTCAGTTTTGCAGTTCAGTTTCTCCAGGTACAACAATCAATTAATCAAGTTATTATTATGTTTCCTTCAATGAAACTATTAGCCCTAGATAACAATAAGCTTTGCTATCTGAAATTCTTCTTAGATTCTCACTGTATGACATAAACTCTTCACCAAATTCAATTGTTATATAACCTAGAATAAGCTCTCTATATTTAATATGATAGAAGCATTAAGAAATAGAGAATTAGGCTAATCCAAGCAACAAATACATAAGCTCGATTTGTTTAACTTATTTTCTGATAATCTTAGCAATGCAAAAAATCTTGTCCACAATTAGTATTACCAAGTTGCTATTTATGATGAAGACAAATATCAATTACACGTAATACCAATCTTAATCTAGCATATGATAATGATCAAACTGATTTAATTGGCCATATTAAATCAATTAGATCAATTAGAATACAATCAACGAAAACATATTATCAAAATAAATTTCATACAAGAAGGAATAAATAATAATATTCAATTAATCAATTACTTGCAACAAGGTTCCACCTCCCTTTAGAACTGAATGAAAAGAACTAGCCTGACATGATCTTGAGTCTGCACTCCAATAGATGATAGTTGATAATAGAATGAATAAAACCCTGACTATCATTCTCTATTTATAGTGCTAGACAAAAACCTACATCATATGAGAAGTAGAAATCCAAATCCTAAAAGGAATTACAAATCATACTAGTTTCCATAAAGAAATAGAATTCAATTTAGAAATAAATCTTAGTCTAAATCTAATAGAAATAATAATCTTATTACATGTTGAAATATGCCAAAATATGCTTTTAGGAACTTTCCAAAAATCTAAGATTTTCCAATTTTCCCTCTCAAATTCGCCGGGGCGAATTTCCATTTCCTAGTGTGACGCCCTTTGGTAAAACAACCATAACTTTTGATATGGGAGGAGTTACGAGGCGTGCTACATATCAAATCGTAGCTCTCAACGACATCTACAACTTTACTTCTTCAAGAGTTGACAAATGTTGCCTGGATCAAGGTCGAAATTGGGCTCCAAGTAACTGTTATGTAAATTGCAACTCTAAACATTTAGGTTCTACGTCCGTTTGGTAAAAAGATCATAACTTTTTCATATGAACTCCGATTGGGACGTTTCAACATGTTCCAAAAAGCTTAGGAAGAGATCTACAATAAAATCTAAGTCCCAAGCCAAGATCATGCATCCAACTTAATGCTAAAAACCCTAAAAGTTTCCCTTTTTCCTCATTTCTGCTCCAATTCTTCGTAAAATCATTAAACACCTTAATACGCTTATATAGACATGAAACATACAATAAAATTAACATAAAGGAATAAAAATAAATGAATAATATGCACTCATTAAATTCCTCCACACTTAGCCTTTACACGTCCTCGTGTAAACCAAAAGTTTGATTTTTATTCAACCATTATGTCAAAAAATTTCAAGATAGAAATCATGACTTTTAAAACTAAACTCATAGAAATCTAATCAATGCCTCATCAGTTAACTCACAATGAACAACCTTACCATTTCACCAACAAAATTCATTAAACAAACCTGGAATCACATAAGAAACTTTCCTACAGTCCACATACTTAACTTGGTTATTATGGAACAAAAACCGTGCACACTGACTCACAACCAAGAACAAATTTTCCTTGCTTTTTAATTTTCTCATAGAACCTTTTCTTTAGCACAGATGGATGTATTTTCATGCTCTTTTCGTATTTTTTCTTTTCTTGACATGTGCAATGTCTCTTTTTCTTAGGCTTTTTAGAGTTACCCATGTAGTGAACTTTTCACTAACGACACCCAAAATAGGTCATCTTAGGGCGCTGGGTGTAGAGACACCCCTAGAGCTTACTGATTCAAGTAAAAAAGGCCACAAAAATCGACTAGTCAAGCTGCTTTTATCCATCACACTTTTCAACGTGAATACTGATGCTCCCCAAGGCTTGGATACCCAGTTAGTTTGCACAATGGCTATTAAAGCAGATATTTTATTCATCAAATTTTTTCTCGTTTCTCTTTTCCCCTTTTTTTCATTCATTATTTTTTCAACTTTTCTCCACATGGTTCTGCAATAAGTATAAGCAAGTTAAACAGTTCCAAGTCATGAAATCAGTGCACATAGAAAACTCCACAAATAACTTAGCAAAAAAAAAATATGCTTCTCATATTCAAGTACTCATGTATCACAAATTTAGTTCAAATCAGTTACTATGAATAATGGCTTAATTCTCATCATTCATTAACCAATTAGGCATCAAATAGATTTTAAAATTTAACATTGATTTTCAATCTCTGACTTTTAACCTTTTAAACACTTATCCAAATGGAACCAAATTCAAAAAATTTCAATTTAAAGGCGTCATTTTTTAACTTCCATTCAAAATTGGATCAATATTCCTAAATAAAAAAACCTAAATCTATATCTCTTACCCCCACACTCAAACCTTACGTTGTCCCCAATGTAAGAAAATCATGCAAAGAAGAAAGAAACTACATATAACTATAAAAAAAACTAAAAAGTAAAGGGATATAAAAATCAAATCTGAGTGCTTGGGTTGCCTCCCAAGTAGATGTCCTTGTTTAATGTCTCTGGCTTGACGTCATGCATCTCTTCTCAACCGACATCAAGCAATTTTGTAACCTTCATCATCGCTAGATTCAAACTTCTTTGTGCATTACTCGTGGGCTTAATTCTGCCATCTAACAAAATCCGATACTTATATGAATATTTTGGTAATGAGTGTAAGGCAACCATAATTTCCTTCAATTCCTGATGCCATTCTATCTCGTCTTCCATGTCCATGTCCAAACTATTGGTGATAGCAACCTCCAAGTTGTCCTTATGCAAATGTTCAAAAGTTTCCTGCACTAAGGAGTCAATCACATCAATCTCAAAAACATGATTCACATCACTAGGATATCTCATGGCTTCATAAATATTAAACTAAATCTTTTCGCCATCAAATTCCATTGTTAAAATCCCATTGTGCACATCAATCATGGTTCTTGATGTTTTTAGGATTGGCCTTTCTAACAAGATGTGGGAAGGGTTTGGTGATGTATCATCCTCCATGTCCACAATGTAAAATATGTAGGAAAGATTAGTTCGTTCACCTATACTAAGACATCTTCAATCACTCCTCGGGGGTAAGTGTTAGTATGATCTGTCAATTGAATAATAACACCAGTATTTTTCAAAGGACCAAGATTTAAGGAAGCATACACAGATAAAGGCATTACATTAATTGAAGTTCCTAGATCTAACATGGCTTTTTCAAATCTGGTGTTTCCTATCTTGTATGGGATTGTGAACATTCCTGAATCTTTACATTTAAGGGGCATTTTTCTTTGAAGAATAACAAATACATTTTCCCCAACTGTGACTCTCTCATCATTTTTCAATTTCATTTTATTAATGCATATTTCTTTTAAAAATTTAGCATACCGTGGCACTTGTTTAATTTCATTTAAGAGATAGATGTTTACTTCTACTTTCCTAAAAGTTTCCAGAATTTCTTTTTCTTTTTCATCTTTCTTTGAGGTTTTAGAATTTGTGGGAGGAAAGGGAAGAGGAATGTTTTTAAGCTAATTAGGAGGTTTAGGTTGTACCTTGAATTTTTCTGTTTCCTCCTTAGTTTCTTCCTCCTCAAACTCTACAGGGGCCAGTGGTGTATCCAACTGTGTTCCATTTCACAAAGTTATGGCACTTTCATTCTTCCTTGGGTTGACTACTATTTGAGATGATAATTTTCCTGAGCCTCTGGATTTCAATATCCCCACAGTTGTAGCCAGTTGTCCTACTTGGTTCCTCAAATCTTGAACCGAAGTTTTTATCTCTTGCTGAAACTGTTGTGTTTGATTCATAGACTGCTATGTCTGTCCCAAGAATGCTTTGAACATATCCTCCAATGATGTTCCAGTAGGTGCAGTCACTGCTTGCTTCGATTGATATTGAGGTTGGGCTGGTTGGAAACCCTACTGCCTAGGTGGAAATGCAGGTGGTGCCACTTGGTTATTCCCATAACCCAGATTTGGATGATCCCTCCATCCCGGTTTATAAGTTTTTGAGTACAGATCATTTTCTATGAGGTTGTGACTGATAATTTCCCGTTGCATTAGCTTGTTGCATAGTCTCATTATCTTATAATGTTGGGCATTCATCTGTATTGTGATTGGGTTGTAGACAGATTCCACAAACCTTTGTAACTGGAAGTTGACCTATAGCTAATTGTCTAACCATAGCAGTTAATTCAGAAATTTGTTGACCATAATAACAAGTGCTTACCTCGCTTACACTTATTGGTGTATGATTTGTTCTAGTGCCATATTGTTGCGAGTTTGCTGCCATGTTAGCAATTAAATTCCTTGCAGCCTTTGGTGTCTTGTCAACTAGTACTCCTCCACTAATTGCATCGATCATGCTTCTATCCATCAATACCAACCATTCATAGAAATACTGGATCAGGTGTTGTTCATCTCTTTGATGCGGTGGACAG
Organism: Panax quinquefolius; assembly: GCA_020205615.1. Lineage (NCBI taxonomy): Eukaryota > Viridiplantae > Streptophyta > Magnoliopsida > Apiales > Araliaceae > Panax > Panax quinquefolius. The sequence continues at coordinate 45,444,887 of CM035157.1, read as the reverse complement.
CTAGAAAAAAACTTTTTGAATCTTTCCCAATATTCGTATAATGTCTCCCCACTGAATTGTCTAATCCCACAGATCTCCTTACTTATATTGGCTACTCTTATGGCTAGAAAGTATTTCTCTAGGAACAACTGCTTCATGTCATTCCAAGACTGTATTGAACCTAAGGGTAGGTAGTATAGCCAATCCTATACCAAATCTGCTAGGGAGAATGGGAATGTTCTCAGCTTGATTTGCTCTTTGTTGATTTTGTGTGGTTTCATGGTCGAGCACACTGCATGGAATTCCTTCAAATGTTGTAGGGGTTCTCACTTGTAAGACCACGAAAAGTAGGCAGTAAATGGATTAGTCCCGATTTAAGTTCAAATGTATAATCTAAATTAGGATATTCAATGCATAGAGGTTGCTGATTTAAATTAGGAGTTGCCAACTCCCTAAGTGTTCTATTGTCATTTGAATAGCCATCTCTTCTTCTTTATCGGATTCGGTGGATGATTCATTGGATAATAATTCCAAAGCTAAGTTGAGGCCTGGTGATGATGCAAAAGCCTCGTCTATATCTGCAGAAGACTGTTGATATTTAAATTTTTGCTTCCTTAGCCTCCTTGCAGTTTTCTCAATCTCTGGATCAAAATATAATATAGTAGTCTGAGAAAATCGAGTCATAAAATAAGAAAAAACTAATAATAGAATAAAAACAAAACGATAAATTACTCCCCGACAACGGCGCCAAAATTTGAGAGCTGTTGTTGACACTCCTAAATTAACCTCAATTTCACTTCATAATTTATAATAATTAGCAAAGTAGCAAGTAATGATCGATCCCACAGAGAGTAAGTTCGTTTTAGAATTCTTCTACTATTTTGATAGAAAATAAAGATGTTTTTTTTTAAATTGTTTTTAAACTATTCTGCATTATCTTACTCATAATATTTCTTATTGGGCTAGTTGAGCTCACCCTTTGCTTTCATTGTTCTCTTCAGGAAATGAGAATATAGCTGGGACTAGTCGGGGAATGGAGTGACGGTCCAGATGTTTGCATTAGTAGTCCTCACTATTCGGTGAAATAGTGTGATAATAAATGAGGACTTATTTTGAGTTTGAATACTGTCTAGAAAATAATATTTATATTAAAACTCACAACTCATGTTGTATAATTAAGTTTGTATTTAAATTTTGTATCATGTATTTGGCGACTCAGAATGGATGATGTATACCTATTTTGGGGGCGTCACAATATATGTATATATATAAGCTGTAAATGCACCGGATATCACACCCAGGCTCAATCGATTCGATATATATATATATATATATATATATATATATATATATATATATATATATATATATATAAAAGCACTAAACACTCCGGATGTAAATCCAGGCTCAATCAAACAGAGTTTGATGATTGGAAATAAATATATAAGTATTTATATATATATATATAAGCAATAAATGCTCTAAATATTATATTCGGGCTCAATCGAAGCATAGTTCGATACTATATAAGCAATAAAAGCCACAAATCGACAATCCATGCATACACACATAACACGACTCTCAACGTGAATAAGTGTGTGGATGGAAGTGGGAAAAAGGCTTAAAAATCTGAGATGTCTTACAGTGGGATGCCAAGAAGACTTCAGATGGCTTTATAATGAATGAATACTTGGTTTCCACCGGTTAAATGTAGCAAAACACGAGCTCACAAGTGTTTAAAAAGAGAAAGCACTCAATTTAAAGTGTATACAGAATAAAATGGACAAGGTTTCCGCTTCTTTTTCTCTTAGAAGTGTGTATGGAGTGAAATGGACAGGGCTTCCTCGCCTTTCTTTCTATTCCCAATAGCCACCCCAACCCCTCTATTTATAGAGGGGAGAGCCGCAGGTGTACCTGCGGCTACCCGGGGTTACCCCAGGCTCTGTTGGCCCCGCCGTCTAGAAAGTGCGTGCACTCGTGCAACGCGTTGTCCGCTTGAACCTTCATAACTTTCAATCCAGGCATCTGATTAAGGCGTACCTTTCCAGAATGTTGTTGTCGAGAGCTACACAATGACATGGGATAAGAGGTTGTAAGAAGCCGGGAAGATGGACACATGACTAGATCTTTAAGACTTCAAATTCTATCCGGTGTGTTGTCTTGTGTAGTAATCACTGAGATTTTGAGCTATGGTTCTTATAGGACACTTCTGTGTAGAATGTGGGTTGAATTATTGTTGAGACGGCGTAAATGTAGCATCGAGGTGGAAAAATGACAATTTTTCCCCTCACTAGGGTTATCTCTGACTCTATGCTGATTTAGCTGTCGCTGCTAAGGGTTATCTCTGAGATTGGGCTGCTGTAGGTACTGAATGTCCTCAGAGTTATCTTTGAGGTGTGTTTGCCCTCCCGAGGTTATCTCCGGGGTTGGAATTGAGTGCCTCGGGGTTATCTTTGAGGTTGAAACTGACTTTTGGGGTTAGAACAGACTTTTCCGGGGTTATCTTCGGAACTAGAACTGGATCTGCATCCCTCGGGGTTATCTCCGAGGTTGGAAATAAATCTTCTAAGGTTATCTCCGGGACTGGAACTTAGTATCTCAGGTTTGTCTAAGAGATTGAAAACTTAGTATCCCGGGGTTGTCTCCGGGATCGAATTGATTTGACTTCTAGGGTTATCTCCGGAAAACAATTTTACCCTCCTGCAAGGTTAGTAACAGGAATGTAAAATTTTGAGTGTCTATATTAAGGAGTAAGTCAAAGTGTAATTTATTATATATAAGATACTATTGTGATCTCAAGTCTAAGGATCATTTGTACTACTATCACTACAGAAATTCCTATTAACAGGTAAGTAAAACTCCATTAGGTATTCCTTAGCGAGTCACGTTCAGTAAACTTATTCTCCAATAAGCACCTACATACTTGCTTTAGTGTCTCCACACAAATGATCATGAGATCAATCATTCTCATCCAATGAGAAAGCAACATATGTATCAATCTATCTGGATTTACTAATCCCTTTTTAGTAATCTATTGATTGAGAATATTTTAGTTTTAAGCTATATAAGAATTTAGATCTCCTTAGCATGATCTCATCATAATTCTAAAAGTATTGCTTAAAACTATGGGTTTATCACATATTATTAAAACAAAAACATGTAGATAATAAATGCCTTTAATAAATAATTCTTTTATTAATAAATAAATAAGATTGATTACAAAGTATATGCTTTATTATCATACATGATTGGCTTGTATGCATACTATTTTTAGCCAATTCAATGCAGCATAATGTAATGTTATGTCGAATGTCGTTTGTTGGAATAATTTCCAACGGGATGTGATAACAGCCTACTCTTGTTGCTTCTGTTGGGGGATGGAGTTGTCAATGATGGCCCTGTTGAACCGCTTTGATGTATACTCGACCGGTAGTTTATAAAGCTCTCATCACAAGAATCTCTCGATGCCACGTTGGGGTTATTGCCAATGGTTTAAAATGTCCATCAGTGCTATCTGAGCCTGATTTGTTGACAAGTCGCAGAGATGTCTTCAAGATCCCTGTAGTGGAGGTTTCATAATGATTAAGACCACAGGATGTTGACATTGGGGTTAACACCAAGGTCTATAATCCTTTGGAATTGCTTTCCACCAAAGACGTTCTTCTCTTTTGTGAACGACTCTTGGGGATTGTGTTTTGATTGTTGGGGATCTATACAACGAATTCCATCACATGTCCTCCCCGATGAGGATGGTTTTCCATGGTTTGCATCATCAGGTCTTTCTGATGATTTGCTGGAGTTATCGCCAATGGTTTACAATGTCAAGGATGTCTGACCCTCATTGAAGGAGCTTTCAATGGCTTGCATCATCGGACCCTTTCCGATGCTTCGCTGGAGTTATTGTAACAATCTAGAATTTTTATATATAATTTTAAATATTTATTAAATTAAATAAATATTTTAGTTGATATGTTTATTGTTAAATAAATATTTGTTTAATTTGATTATTTATTAATTAAATAAATAATTCATGAGTTGTGGGAATTAAGTTGATTAAGTGTAATATGTTAATTAAGTTTATATTCGGTAATTTTGTGGGTTGAAGTTAATTAAATTAAAAGAGTGATGAATTAGTTGTTATGTGGTAATATTCTAATTTAATTTAACAATCTTATTCATTTATTAATAAAAAGTATTAATTTATTAAAGGCTTTTAATTATCTACATGATGCTGTTTTATAATATGTGATAAACCCATTGTTTTAAGCAATGCTTTTAGAATAATGATGATGATCATTCTAATGAGATCTAAATTCTTAGAAAGCTTAAAACTAAAATAGTTCCCAATCATTGGATTACTAAATTGGGGATTAGTGAATCCGGATAGATTGGTACATACGTTGTTTGCTCATTGGATGGGGATGATTGATCTCATGATCATTTGTGTGGAGACACTAAAGCAAGTATGTAGGTGCTTATTAGAGAATAAGTTCACTGAACGTGGCTCGCTAAGGAATACCTAATGGAGTTTTACTTGCCTGTCAATAGGAATTCCTGTAATGATAGTAGTACAAGTAATCCTTGGACTTGAGATCATCATAGTATCTTGTGTATGATGAGTTATACTTTGACTTATTCCTTAAGACCCTTAGGGTATATCAAAGGGTATGCTTGGGTATAATAAGTTGTACATGGAGATAATGTATGATCAATAAAGAATCTAACACTTCTAATAAAAGAAGAGAAATGTCCTATGTGATTCGATAAATGACAACCCAAGAGAGTCTTGGTTATGGCGAAGAATGAAATTAGAAAGGAGTTTCTAATTTGCATTATTTGGAGTTGTGCATTTAAGGATCGAAATACATATAATTAAATAAAATAAGACTTTGAAAGAATTCCATGTCTTATATTTAATTGGGACATTGTATGGTGGAAGGATTGAATTGTACAGTAACTATTTACTCAAAGGTTCTTTAATGATTAATGTTGAAATCTATATTATCCGGAAAGTCGTTGATCGCTAGGAGACTTATCCCTATTGTAGAATAAATATTATTTATTTAAATAAATTAATTGTTGAATTTATTTATTTAAATAAGATTAGAATTGTTCTAATTGATTTATTCACAATAGGTTTAATATGGAGAACCTAAAGGGTCACACCATAAAAGGAAGAATAATTATTTAAGAAGTTAATGGCATAATCGTAATAATATGTTAAGTTATATATTTAATTTAATCTATGGTGATAGAATAAATTAAATAGCTAAATATTTATTATTTAATATTTTAGAAATATTAAATATAAATTAATAAGATGAGTCTTATTAATATTATTACAATTATAATTATTTTAATTTCTAAAAGAGTTTAGAAATTAATTTAATATAAGTACTCTCATTTATTCCTAATTGGATTAGGAAGGAAAATTAGTTAAAAGAGTTTAATTAATTATCCCTAATTAGATTAGGGAGCTTAATTAATTAAAAGAATTTAATTAATTAAATAAATCTCAATTCCTTAATTGTTAAGGTGGGTTGCCCACATCTATAAATAAGAGGAGTCTTATTATGGGTGGTGGTGGTTGTTGACTTTTACTAATACGTAATAATTCCAATTTGTTGGAGAGTACGCCCTTTTTCTATAGAGATAGGAAAAACAAGGGTTTGAGCCAATACCCCTTCTTCTTGAATTCCTATTCTTCCTTGGTGGATCACCTCTAGAGGCCAAACACATGGGTGGCTAACATTGATCAAAGGAAGGAACCAAACCCGGTGGATTCAAGTTGAACGCGAAAAGGATTGGAAGTGAACTTGTACCTGAGGAAGCTCGATCTTCAAGGGTATGATTTTATTCTTTATCTTTTCGTTTAATTAATAATTGTGCATAAAGGGTGATCCGGGTATATGGTTTGTATAAAATTTTAAACTCGATTTTACACGTTTTTTCGCATTATTTTTGAAATTTGATCATGCATATGAATATTACAAACCTTACGGTGGCATCGAGCCAAACCCTTATCGCAAATTATTAATTGTTTTATTTGATATGTATATTGATATGTGTTTAGAACAATTTAATTGGGCATAATTTATTGTATAAACTTTATTTAAAAAAAAAAAATCAGAATCAAAGTCAAGATTACACAGTATATATATATATTTTTTTGGCATGATTGCTTTTCGTTAGTATGAAGCACCACATAAATGCTTCTATATAAAAAAAAAAAAAAAAAAAAAATTCAATGCACGAAATCAAGGGAGGCCAGGATATCAAAATAATGTACCACGTTTTTTTTTATTATTAAAGTTATACTTATATATATATATATATATATATATATATATATATATATATATATATATATATATATTACCGTAATATATATATTATGTATATGTAATATATAATTTTAATTATTTTGTAATTAAAATAAAAGTTTATTTTAATTTTAAAATAAAAGAGTTTATTTTAATTTTAAAATTAAATTTCATGCTAACTAATTAGAGTTGGAATTGGATTCCATGATAACTAATTGGAGTTGAAATTGGATTCCATATTTCCTTAAATAAAGGAGTTTATTTAGATATGAAATAAGATTTCATATTATTCAAAATAAAAGAGTTTATTTGTGAATAGGAAAGAGAATCCATGTTTCCTTAAATAAAGGAGTTTATTTAAATATGAAATATGATTTCATATTATTCAAAATAAAGGAGTTTATTTGTGAATAGGAAAAAGAATTCGTGTTTTCTTTAATAATTTTTTTATTACATGGAATTGGATTCCATAATTAATTAAAATAAAGGAGTTTATTTTGATTAAAATTTTGATTAAAATAAAATAGTTTATTTTATTCAAAATTGGATAAATTAAAATAAAATAGTTTTATTTTAATTTAAATTTGGATTTAAATAAAGGAGTTTATTTTTATTCAAAAATAGATTTTATACTAACTAAATTTGCCCATTAAATGATATCAATATATATATTAAATGTTTATTATTCATAAGATGAATGTTATTTATTGATGTATATAGTGATGTGTATGATAATAAATGGGATTGATTATGGACTATTGACCAATGCGATTGAATTTTATTTTAGTTGGATGCATGAATGTATGGGTTTTATTAAATAGATTCTCACAGACCTCGCCTTCTCTAATTTTTCTTAATGTAAATTCTATCTCTCTCCCATGTACTTCCCTCGATCACGATCAAGGTTTCTATTTATTTTAAATAATTTTGTAATAGGAATAGTTAGAATTAATTTTGAAAAATTGGAGATCAAGGAGCAAGGAGCTTGAAGACCCGTTTGTAATGGAGCCAGGGTTTAAATGTAATAGTTATATTTAAATATTATTTCTTGCACCCCCTAGGGTTTGACTTTTTGGTTTACTTGGTGGCTCTAGTGAACCAAACTAGAATAAAAGTCCATAATCAATCGGGTAGAATATAGTATTCTATATGTGCATGCTATATACTATATATATATATATATATATATATATATATATATATATATATATATATTATGCAAACATGCTTCGCATGTTTATTAATATGACGCGTATTTTTATATATATATGCATGCGCCGCTAAACAAGATGAGACAAATTAATAACAAACCCTCAAATTTTTTATATTAAGTCCTAAGCGCTCAAAGATATTTGGAATATCGAGCGTCGCTTTCTAGCATGATAAAATTAATAGAGTATTAAATATTTAATATGAGTTTGTTGTGTCACCACAAGGCAAGTATTAAGTATTTAAGATGTTAATTTATCACATTTGATGCTTATAAAGAAAATTGAACAATATTGTTTTGTTGTGTCACCACAAGGATGATATTTTCTTTTTTGAATATATGGAGTGTTAGGTCGGACTTTACTTGGATAATTTTGATTCGGATGTGCCACCACTTGATCAAAATAATCTAAGAGGCAAAATAAAAGGAGTTGCATAGTTGATGTAATTGACAAAAGTTGTCTACCTATTTATTTATATATAGTTTGTTGTGTCACCACAAGGCTATATACATTTGAAATGGGATCCTTATTCTCACTAGCAAATCTTTAATTAGATTTTGCCGAACTATATAAGTGAGGGTAATATAGTTTGAAGAAAATAGTGGGAGATACCAATTTAAAACAAGACCTAAATTATTTTGGTAATTAATAAAAGAATGTATGTTAAAATGTTGTTAATTACAAATTCATTTACGTAATTTTACAATGTCTAAAATTACTATCATCGCGAAACATATTTGATGTTAATTAACCGTGAATCAATTATTACGGATTGGTTAAGGAATTTAAGAATAGTTCTCATAAGTGAAAAGCTATCTTATGTCCTTAATACGCCTATCCCTCGCAATGGTTGCGCATAATGCCTCCGAGGAAGAGATTGCTACTTTTAGAAAGTGGCAAGATGATGCACAGTTGGCTTAATGCATCATGCTCGCATCCATGAGTAACGAGCTTCAGCGTCAGCATGAAACTATGGATGCTCTTACTATATTCCTGCACATCAAGTAGTTGATGGTGATGAAAATAGGACTGACTGATATCAGATATCTAAGGAGCTCTTCCGATCTAGAATGGCCAATGGCACTATAAAGATGCATAAAAAGTTCTTAACATAATCAATTTGATTGATCAATTAAGACAATTGGTTTTGTCATGGATGGAGAGTTGAGCCAAGATTTGATCTTGCACCCACTCCCGGACTCCTTTCACAATTGTTGTGAATTTTTCATATGAACAAGCTAGATTTCAGCCTCGCTGATTTGCTTAACATATTGAAAAATGTTGAGAATCACTTTCCAACCAAGAAAGACCATGTCTTACTGGTAGGGGCCAAAGGATCTTCTGAAAAGATGAATGATTCAAAGAAGGTATATAGAAAGACAAAAACAAAGGATAATAAGAACAAAACTGATACAGATAGCAAAGGAGCTTGCTTCCACTGCAATAAGCCTGGACACTGGAAAGAAACTGCGAGAAGCATCTTGCAGAGGCTAACCAAAGAAGCTTAGTGAAGTTTAGGACATAATCGCTTTTTGTTCATGATTGAAATAAATTTTCTTTATGTCAAGGTTCTACTTGGTTATTGGATACCGACTTTGGTTATCATAAATATAGATTTATGAAGGGACCAAGGTAAGTAGAAAGTTAAACAAAGATAAGTAATCCTATGTGTAGAAAATGAAGCAAAGGTTCTTGCATTAGCTATAGAAACTTATAGTTTAAGATCGCTTACGGGCAAATCTATTAAGTCAATAAGTTATTATTGTATTCCAATTCTTGTTAGAAACATTATTTCTATTTTATTGTTGGACAATAAATCTTTGGTATTATAATTAAGAACAATTGTTGTTCTATTTATAATAATAATGTTTTGTATAGAATCGAATATTACTTAATAAATTTTGTATACTTGACTTACGTGAAAATAATTTTACAAATTGAACAAACTAGTATAAGAAAAGGAGATGATCATTCAAAGAGTTGAATGTGTGTATTTGCTGAAATACAAGTATGAATTATTTGAAAGGTTCAAAGAATTCAGAAGTGAAACAAATTGACAATGTATTAAGATTCTTTGATTAGATCAAGGAATAAATACTTGTGAAATAAGTTTCTAGATCATCTTAAATGGTTTTCTCATAATGGACGCCTCTTGATACGCAATAATTGATTGATGTATTTGAATGGAAAAATCGTACCTTGTTGGACATGGTGCGGTCCATAATGATTTTACCGACATTTCAGTATCCCTCTAGGGTCATGTCCTAGAAATGGCTGCATATCTACAAAAGGTAACTTCAAAATCCGGCCCCAAGACTCCATAAAAGTTATGGATAGGGAGGATTCCTAATCTTAAGTATGTTAAGATAAGAGGTTGTCCAACTTATGTGAAAAGGTTTCGAAGGATAAGCTTGGGACAAGATTTGACATGTACAGATTTGTGGGACATCCTAAAATAAGTTTAGGGTATATGTTCTATAATTTTACTTAGCGAAAGATGTTTGTTACGAAACACGCTGCCTTCTAAGATAAAGTGTTTATCATTAAAAGGGGCTAGTGGGAGGATAATAGATCTTGAAGAGTTCAAGAACCACAAAATACTATAAGTCAAATAAGAGGAACCTGTAGATAGACCTATTATACCACAACCAGATGAATAGAATCGGAATAGTACCAAGATACCAGGAGGTATGGATTCATCATAGATGATGATAATGAGGTACACATTATAGAAGATGATGATCCAGTTACATACGATGAGGTAAGTGTTGTAAACACTCAGAGAAATGGATTGAAGCAAGTTTCTCAAATATGGAACATTTGTTTTGATGAGGCAATCAAAAGAGTTTGATTTTATCAAAAATAAGAATGAACATAGTGTGTACAAAAGGGTCAGTGGGAGCATCGTGACATTCTTAGTACTATATGTTGATATACTACGGATAAGGAATGACATACCAATGCTACAATCAGTTAAGATAAAGTTGTCTAAACATTCCTCCATGAATGATTTGAAAGAGTATCTTAATTGGGGATATAAATCTATATAGATAGATTTAAGAGGATGCTCAACTTAACCCAAGGAACGTATATTCATTTGATGCTAAAGTCGTTTAGCATGGCAAACTCCAAGAGATGTCTCATATCGATGAGCTATGGAGTGTATCTCTCTTAATAGTCCCCACAGACTCCTGAAAAGAGAGGTCGCATGAGTGACAATCATGTATGCAATGAAATGTACGAGACCTGATGTTGATCAGTCATATTATGGAGAAGTTCACTATGATGAGTCGTTGAAAAACATCTTAAAGTGCTTAATGGGCACTAAGGATGTGAGCATACATGGTGGGTCTTAATTAAAACTAGAGGGCTTAATGAGACTCAAGTTTTTCAGACGGAAGATGATGAAAATCCACTTTAAGGTAAGCGTTATCTTGAGCAATTGGTGCGTTGAATTGGAAAGGTTCCAAACAAAGAAAGAGTTCTTTGGTTTAGTGATAAAGACAAAGTATATAGCTATAAATGAAGCCGCAAGTTGATTGTTTGGATTAAAAGTTCATTCTGTAACTAGGAATAGTTCTAAGTCTCATCTTGGATCTAAACATGTGTTGTGGCACTTTCATTTGATTATTAGAATCATTGAAAGATGGGAAATCACTATAGAGATAGTGGACTCTAGAACAACATTACATATCCATTAACTAAAGCTTATCCAACAATGCAGGGACTTAGCAGAAGAAGTGTAAGACCTCTTTATTTATTATTTTGAAATAGTAAGGGTTGATTTGATTAATGTGGATAGTTAAGGGTGAACAAAACATTACATATCCATTAACGTGGAATAAAAGCTTATCCAACATAATGGAAAGTTTATTGGATGAAGATAGTTATTTTAAATCGTCACTGTTGGAATACCGGTGGTTAAAGAAGAAGAGCACCAATTATTATACGTGAAGAAGGCACTATCAACAATGGCGATTTTATCGAGTTAATAATTGCAAGTGGAAGATTGAAAGTATATATCGAATAATATTATTAGATAACTTTACAATGTCTAGAAAGCCGATCATGTTTGATGATCGAAAAAGCAATATATACGTAATATTATTTGAATAATTAATTATTGATTTATAATCTTATTTTATGTGGATATAGATGGAGAAAATTTATTAATAAAAAGTATTATTTTAATTTATTAAAGGCAATGAATGTGGGATATATTTTAATTATCTACATCAATTTCTATTTGGAATTTGGAAAAACTTTCTTCGCAAAGTTGTAGAGAATTGAATTTCCTATAAAAACTCGTGAGATTGAATTTTCTGATGAAAGGGCTATTTATTATGAATTATTGAAGTTCAAGTTCAAATAATTGATTTTGGAAGTTTAAAATATTTTAATTACAAAAACGTTTTTTCATTTTTGAAACTCATTTAACATGTGGTTAGGAGGCTGAATTCAGATTGTTAGTGTGCGTATGAAGTTGTGGAAAAATTATAATATATTATATTAAATTTTCGCTTTGGTGTTTAAGCAATTTCCTATAAATAGGTGCTTAGGTTAGAATTGAAAATATGTGATAAACCCATGAGTTACTTATAGTTTTGCACTAAGCAATGCTTTTAGCATATTGATTGATGTTCTGAGGATAAAATATTGATGATGGGTTTATTAAATTCATAGATTATAGTAGATTTCATTCTCTACGTAACTCTTCTATGAATTATTATTTCATTATGCGAATATTGATCGACACTTGTTGTCTATTGTATTCTATCGATTTTTCCTCGTTGAAGACTAACGATAATTTGTTGTATATTAATAATGATGATGATGATGATCATTCTAAATGAAATCTAAATTCTTAGAAAGCTTAGAAAGCTTTAAAACTAAAATAGTTCCCAATCATTGGATTACTAAATTGGGGATTAGTGAACGGATAGATTGGGTACATCGTTATTTGGATTCGTTTCTTGCTCATTGGATGGGGATGATTGATCTCATGATCATTTGTGTGGAGACACTAAAGCAAGTATGTAGGTGCTTATTAGAGAATAAGTTCACTAACGAGCGTGGCTACCGGGCTAGTTGAGCTAAGGAATACCTAATGGAGTTTTACTTCACCATTTTTTGTAAAATAATGAATCAATAATCCAATAGGAATTCTGTAGTGAAGATAGTAATGGGGTTGTGTATACCTATTTTACAAGTAATCCTTGGACTTGAGATCATCATAGTATCTTGTGTATGATGAGTTATACTTTGACTTATTCCTTAAGACCCTTAGGGTATATCAAAGGGTATGCTTGGGTATAATAAGTTGTACATGGAGATAATGTATGATCAATAAAGAATCTACCACTTCTAATAAAAGAAGAGAAATGTCCTATGTGATTCGATAAATGACAACCCAAGAGTATCTTGGCGAAATGCGAATGAAATTAGAAAGGAGTTTCTAATTTGCATTATTTGGAGTTGTGCATTTAAGGATCGAAATACATATAATTAAATAAAATAAGACTTGATAAGTAATTCCATGTCTTATATTTAATTGGGACATTGTATGGTGGAAGGATTGAATTGTACTGCAGAACTATTTACTCAAAGGTTCTTTAATGATTAATGTTGAAATCTATATTATCCGGAAAGTCGTTGATCGCTAGGAGGCTTATCCCTATTGTAGAATAAATATTATTTATTTAAATAAATTAATTGTTTAATTTATTTATTTAAATAAGATTAGAATTGTTCTAATTGATTTATTCACAACCTGGGTTTAATATGGAGAACCTAAAGGGTCACACCATAAAAGGAAGAATAATTATTTAAGAAGTTAATGGTATAATCGTAATAATATAGTTAAGTATATTTAATTTAATCTATGGTGATAGAATAAATTAAATAGCTTAATATTTATTATTTAATATTTTAGAAATATTAAATATAAATTAATAAGATGAGTCTTATTAATATTATTACAATTATTATTATTTTAATTTCTAAAAGAGTTTAGAAATTAATTTAATATAAGTACTCTCATTTATTCCTAATTGGATTAGGAAGGAAAATTAGTTAAAAGAGTTTAATTAATTATCCCTAATTAGATTAGGGAGCTTAATTAATTAAAAGAATTTAATTAATTAAATAAATCCCAATTCCTTAATTGTTAAGGTGGGTTGCCCACATCTATAAATAAGAGGAGTCTTATTATGGGTGGTGGTGGTTGTTGACTTTTACTAATACGTAATAATTCCAATTTGTTGGAGAGTACGCCTTTTTCTATATAGAGATAGGAAAAACTAGGGTTTGAGCCAATACCCTTCTTCTTGAATTCTATTCTTCCTTGGTGGATCACCTCTAGAGGCCAAACACATGGGTGGCTAACGTTGATCAAAGGAAGGAACCAAACCCGGTGGATTCAAGTTGAACGCGAAAAGGATTGGAGGTGAACTTGTACCTGAGGAAGCTCGATCTTCAAGGGTATGATTTTATTCTTTATCTTTTCGTTTAATTAATAATTATGCATAAAGGGTGATCCGGGTATATGGTTTGTATAAAATTTTAAACTCTGATTTTTACACGTTTCCGCATTATTTTTGCAATTTGATTGCGCACATGAATATTACAAACCTTACACTAATGTGGTACGTTATATGATCATGTATTGTAGAAACGTAGAGACTTAAAGTCTACGCGTGTTAATCAGTAAGCAGACACTGAAGGCAAGTATTCTAACCCATGTTCATGTTCAGTCTGGACGAGTTTTGTAATTCAGGTATTCTTTCACATGAAGTCTTGAATGATGAAGTCTAAAGCCAACTCATTCGGCTATACTTATATGATGATTCTGTCAAGCATGATTTATGTTTACCGAGTTATATAGGTATAGTTTTCAATCGAAGACCAAGTATGCTAAAATGTTTTTGTCGTTTAACGACAGGCACGTGATGTTACCTCAACTTAAATGTATACATGTTTAATGAATGTAGTGTTGATCAACATAGAGTACTATGGGCTGATCACCCAGAAGTGCTCATAAGCTATGCCAGACTTACGGACGTAGTGTTGGGTTGTCCTTTTCAAAATAAATTATGAACTGGTCATAGTCTTAAGCCTTAGTTGATATTCTACTGAATATTGTCGTTGGAAAATGTTTTGAATGAAAAGAAGTGCTATTTTGAATTATTGATAGTACTTCGTAACTATTGTTCAGTTACTGAAGATATATAAGTTCTATGTTTCAAGCATGTTGTTTATTAGAATTGTAGTACTTGCTGAGCTAGTCATGCTCACTCTTGCTTGAACCATATGAACACAGCCAAGATCGAGCGGATCGAAGGCTCAGGCAAGGACAAAGGCAAGGTGAAGACGAACCCTTAGATTTCTTATGTAATAGAATAGTTGAATGTTTGTAATATATTGAATATTATGACAAGAACAAACGAATGGGTTACAAAGAACACGGGAAATGTAATATTATTTTGGATATATAGAAGTTATATTAGTCCTTTTGAGACTATTCAATTGAATGAATGAATGAATGAATGAATGGTAGTATGCAGCAGTAGCACCATCTGTTGGGTTGGAAGAGACCCAGATTTGGGGGTGTCACAAGGTTGGTATCAAAGCATTAGGTTACAAAACTTAAGAGGGGATTAAAACCTTAAGTCATAACCTTAAGAGAAGTCAAAGAAATACAAGAAGAAAATAACCTTATAAAATGCATTATGATTTTGTTATGTGTTTTATTATTCTCTACCGACATGTACTAATCAACTTAATTATTTTGTGTAGATGTTGGAGTAAACAGAATGTTTGTAGATGGTCAGGCCATTAGTGATGAATCGGTGAACCAAATAGAGGTTTTATCGAACCCCATAGCAGCAGATCCGGAGGTGGTAGTTATTGAGTCTGGAGACTCAGATGATGCTGACTATATGCTGACTATATGTCAGTATTCGATGGGATGATAGAAGAGGAAGTAGAGATAGTGTCCTTTAATCCGGTAGCTATAGCAGCAGAGATAGCTCCTGGAGGGTCAATGATGTCTCTATTTATGTCAGTGTTGGATAGAAATATCCATTACTGTCAGGAGGTCAAGGAGCTGAAAGCAGAGCTCCAAATGGTTATAGAGGACAAGACTGATGTCGAGTCCATGTGGGAGCAGGAACATAATGAAAGGATTTTGGCTAAGGACAAAGTCCACAATTTAAAGCACAAGGTCTTTGAGCTCAAGGAAGAGCTAAAGACCAAGGTGCAGAAGATAGGGAGGATGTCCTATATCTATAGGAGTTCTCATACAGATTTCCAGCAACAGGTAGCTGGATATCCTGTGGAGGTGGGGCAAACACGGCATACTATTAGCCATGATATCATTGTCGGTCTTGCCAAGGCAGATTTCGAGAATGCCTTGAGGCAGATATAGACTAGAAGTAGTTAGAGTAGTATGTAAATATTTTGTAAGTAGTAGTGATGTAAAGCCTTTTTGTATAGTAAAGGGTAGTCTTTTGTAAATCCTAAATTTTGGAAAGTGATAACGGGAAAGTAATGTAATCAGCTTAGGATGTGTATGTAACCGATGTAGTATTATACTACGAAGAATGAATATAAGTCCTTTTTATGGAAAGCAATGAGTTATGGATGTTGGAGTTATTGTTAATATTAATGATAACTAATAAAGAAAGAAATAATAACGAAATGTGTTTATTGTATCAGCAAAATGCCACCAAGAAGAGTGCAACGTAATCAAGGTGCGGCGTAAATCAACCCGGAGGGAGGTCCGGTTAATCCGATGCAGGAGTTTGTTAATTTAATAACAACTGCCTTTAATAGAACAGGGGCTAATATCCCCGTAAATTCGAGGAGTAGTACGAGCTACTACCTTTAAGGATTTCAAGAGCGTGGGTCCGCCGGAGTTCAAAGGAACTACGGACCCTATTGAAGCCCAAACGTGGGTTAAGGAGATAGAGAAGGCATTTGTAATAGCAAATGTCGATGAGGCCCAAAAGGTTGCCTTTGTGACCTATATGATGAAGGGAGAGGCCAATTTTTGGTGGGAAGAAAATCAGGCTAGGGTTGGGATAGCGAATCTGACGTGGGAGAGGTTCAAGGAGATATTCTTCAAGAACTACTTTCCCACGAGCATGCAAAGGAGGATGGAGATGTGATTTTTGAAGTTGAAACAAGGGGACATGACGGTTCCCCAATACGCCGCTAAGTTTAATGAACTAGCAAGGTTCGCTCCACATCAAGTGGATACTGAGGTGAGGAAGGCGCGATGGTTCGAGCAGGGCTTAAAACCCTGGCTCTATAACTGCATATCGGTGTTCTAAAGTACTTCTTTTGGGACCATTTTAGAGAAGGCGATATCGTCGAGGGTGGTAGTGAAGCTTTAAGTCAATACCACAAGGACAAGAAGAGCAAGGTTAAAGTAGACGGGAGAGTAAAGATCGAGGGAACCAGTGGTAGTGGCGAGGGTCAGAAGAGGAACGTATTTAGCTTTGGGAATACTGGAGTGAAGTAAGGAGACCCGAAGAGAAGAATGGAGGCCTGCAAGACCTGTGGGAAGACTCACTTAGGAGTCTATCTCAAGGGGAAGGCCGTCTATTACAACTGTGGACAGGAGGGGCACATTGCACCTAACTGTCCAAGTCTGAAGAAGAACCATGGATGCTTTGTGTGTGGATCAACCGACCACATGGCAAAGAACTGTGCAAAGAAGGGGACGGACGGGAATCGGAGCGCTAATAGCGGTAAGTTAGCTATTAGTGGACCAGCGCAGCCGGGTAGGCCGATGGGTCGTACCTTTAACATGACAGTCCAAGATGCAGTCGCATCAGGAGACGTCATCGCATATATTATTCCGATCAACGATATCAATGCTTACATGTTGTTTGATAAAGGGTGCAACTTGTTCGTTTATAGCGTGCGATTTTGCTAGAAGATTAGGATTACTTCCCAAAAAGTTTCCTATACCTTTAAATATTAAGGTAGCGAATGAAGAGATAATTCCTATTGAAGATATTCATAAGAGTTGTTGTGTAGACATACGAGGTTGTAAATTATCGATAGATTTGTTACCAATAAAGTTAGGAGAGTTCGACGTAATTTCTGAATGGAATGGATTGGTTAGTAAACCATGGGGCAATTATAGATTGTCAAAATAAATGTGTGAACATTAAGACGTTAGAACAACCTCGGGTAGTATTTTACGGTAATAGATCGCTGGGACGTTCGTGTTGTCTAACCATGACACAAACTAGGAAATTATCGAGAAAGGTGCATAGGTTATCGTGTCATGTCATGTTGTTGATACCCCAGAGTGGTAGCAACCATGGAACAAATACCTATAGTGAGAGAATTCGCTAATGTATTTTCGAGTGAATTGTCGGGTCTTTCGTCGGATAGGGAAACAAAGTTTGTGATAGACATTGTGCCAAGAGCGGCACTAGCTTCTGAGAAGGCCGTGATCGTATGGCGCCCGAGTGGAGATGAAGGGTTGATGGTGCGATTTGCAAGAAGCTGTTAGATATGAAGTACATTCAACCGAGTGTTTCGCCGTGGGGAGCACCGCTGTTTGTCAAGATGAAGGATGATTGTTAAAGGCGTGTATCGACTATCGAGAGTTGAACAAGTTAACGATAAAGAATAAATACCCATTGCCCGAGATTGATGATCTCTTCTTTGATCGGTTGAAAGGGCTAAGTATTTTTCTAAAATAGATTTAAGGATGGGGTATCATAAGTTGAAGGTTAGGAAGGAGGATGTGCCAAAGATAGCATTCAGGACTCGTTATGGTCATTACGAGTTCCTGGTGATGTCGTTGGGTTGACAAATGCACACAATTTGCATTTATGGATATGATGAACAGAGAGTGTTCAAACAATATTTGGACAAGTTCATCGTGGTGTTTATAGATGATATTCTAGTCTATTCTAAGACGCCAGAAGATCATGCTGAACACCTTAGATTAGTGTTGGAGACACTAAGAAAGGAGAGGTTGTATGCGAAATTCACTAAGTGTGAATTTTGGTTGGAGAAGGTACAGTTTTTAGGTCATGTCATTGACCATGAGGGAATTTCAGTAGATCCAGCGAAGGTGGAAGCCGTGATGAATTGGGAACAGTCGAAAATGCCGACTGAGGTGCAGAGTTTCCTAGGGTTAGCGGGTTACTATCGAAGATTCATCCAGGATTTTTCGAAGATAGCTACTCCATTGACTAACTTGATGAGGAAGACGGTGAAATATGCTTGGACTGACAAGTGTGAGAACAG
Organism: Panax quinquefolius; assembly: GCA_020205615.1. Taxonomy (NCBI): domain Eukaryota; kingdom Viridiplantae; phylum Streptophyta; class Magnoliopsida; order Apiales; family Araliaceae; genus Panax; species Panax quinquefolius. Next base: position 45,426,100 of record CM035157.1, on the reverse strand, counting down.
TTTTCAAGAATTGAAGAAGAGGTTGAGGGAAGCGCCTGTTTTGTCATTGCCTGATGACACAGGAAATTTTGTAGTTTATAGCGATGCTTCGCATAGAGTACTTGGTTGTGTGCTCATGCAGCATGGCAAGGTCATTGTGTATGCATCTAGGCAGTTGAAGGATTATGAGAAAGTTTACCCTACTCATGATCTGGAACTAGCCGCAATAGTTTTTGCTCTAAAGATATGGAGACATTATCTTTATGGAGAAAAATGTGAGCTATACACGGACCACAAGAGTCTAAAATATATCTTCACACAGAAGGAGTTAAATGTAAGGCAGAGGAGATGGCTGGAGTTGATAAAGGATTACGACTGTGAAATTCTGTATCACCCTGAAAAAGCTAATGTAGTTATCGATGCCTTAAGTAGAAAGGGTCGGGAAAAGTTGTCTATGTTAATGGCTCAAACTGAGTTAATAACAGAGATGGCTAGGATGGAGATAGAAGTGAAGTTTCCAAGTGAATCGGAGCAGATACTTTTTACGACAGAGATGCAATCTACTATCGTAGAAGGAATCAAGGAGGTGTAGCTCAGAATGGATGAGTGTGATCGAGCAAAGGAGCGATTAACCAATAAAAAAGAGACTAAGTACAGTCTTGATAATGAGGGGTTATTAAGATTTGAAGGAAGAATTTGGGTTCCAAATGAGACGGAATTAAGGGAGCAGGTTCTACAAGAGGCTCATAGTTCAAGGTTTTCGATTCATCCTGGTAGCACTAAGATGTATCAAGATCTTCGACAGAGTTTCTGGTGGCCGAACATGAAGAGAGAGATCACCGAATATGTGAGTAGGTGTTTGAATTGTCAGAGAGTTAAGGTTGAACATCAACGACCTAGTGGCTTGCTATAGTCATTAGAAGTCCCAGAGTGGAAGTGGGAGAATATCACGATGGATTTTGTGGTAGGACTTCCGACTACTCAGAAGGGGTATGATGCGATCTGGGTAATAGTAGACTGATTGACGAAGCGGCTCACTTTTTACCAATTAGGGTTAAGTATAACTTAGACCAGTTAGCTAGACTATATATTAAGGAAATAATCTCCGCACATGGAGTACTGTGTCGATTCAGGTCGATCGTGATTCACGATTCACGTCAAACTTTGGAGGAGTCTACAAGAGCAGTTGGGAACGCAGTTAAAGCTGAGTACGGCGTATCATCCACAAACGGATGGACAAAGCGAGATGACAATTCAGAGGTTAAAAGATATGCTGAGATCTTGCGTCATGGATTTCAAGGATAGTTGGGATGATCATCTACCATTAGTGGAGTTTATGCGATAACAATAGTTATCATGCAAGCATAGGTATGCCACCTTACAAAGCTTTGTATGGGAGGAAATGTAGAACACCGCTGTATTAGGATGAGGTAGGAGAGCGCTGAATGTTGGGACCAGAGTTGGTACAATAGACAGCGGACATTGTCAAGAAGATACAAATCGTCTTCTAGCGACTCAAAAGCAGACATAAGAAGTTTACGAATCGCGCATAGAGAGAATCGGGAGTTTGAAGTAGGTTTATGACGTATTCCTAAAAGTATCTCCCTAAAAGGAAAGATACGTTTTGGGAAGAAGAAGGAAAGTTAAGTCCAAGGTTCATAGGACCTTTTAGGTATTAAAAGCGGGTAGGTGAGGTAGCTTATATGATAGCCTTACCTCCGCACTCTAGAAACGAATACATAATGTATTTCACGTATCCATATTACGTCCTTATAAGCCAAATTATAAGCACGTGATAGAATATGAGCCTATTCATATCGAGAAGGATTTAACGTATGAGGAAACGCCGATTCAAATTGTTGATAGAAAAGAACAAGTTCTGCGAAATAAAGCAATACCTTCGGTAAAGGTGATATGGAAGAACCACAATGCAGAAGAAGCAACGTGGGAGTTAGAAGAAATGATGAAAAAGAATTACCCTCATTTATTTGTGTAATTTTTTTTAGCGAGATTCTGGGGACAAAATCCTTATAAGGGGGAGAGAGTGTAACGTCCCAGAAAATTGAACCTTTATAAATACTTTTAATAATGAATAAAATAATATTATTTATTATTATTACGTATGGATAAGATGAATGTCATTCTATAACCTAGAAACGTTGGAATGTCGTAGTATTTTAACTACGTGGGAGAATTAAAGTGTTTGAATTTCTAAGACGAAAATAAAAGCTTTCCGAGAAATTTTCTGAAAAATACTATTCATCGATTTCTGCTCGGGAATTATTTTTGAACTTCCGAGAAATACGTAACGTTATAATATCAAGGTGATATGGGTTATGTAATAATAACCTAAGTATGGAAAACGTAATATTTCGCATGCGGACTTAATTTGGGAACGTTAAGTTTATTAAGCGTTAAGGAAAGAAAGTTGTAATCATATGATGCGTATGCATCATACGAGGTAATGAACGTAAGTATTATACGACATATTATACTATTAAGAATGGACAATGAAATAACGTATATTATAAATTAATATACGAGCTAACATACGAGAATTATACATGTTGTATATATGTTAAGTTGTTAATTAAATGTAATGGACTTGTAGGATTATTAGCTTAATGGAAGGAGTCCAATAGAATGTGACAATCAAGCCCAAGTGTTTGATAAGTTATGAGTCCAAACTATGGCAGTACAAGCCCAATAAGGTATTAGCTAGATTTAATTAGCAAGCCCAATGATAAGCCATGATCCATGGAGCAATCCAAGTATGATATGGGTAAACTTGATGGGAAAATAATTAGTGTGATGACCAAGTGTTGTGTTGAGCAAGGAATGAATAGTAAGGAGGTGGAGGTTAAGGAGGTTAATTGAAGAGGTGGATTAAAGGAGGTGGATGGCTTAAAGTCCATAATACCCTAGCTTTGGATTGCCTATAAATACCAAGCCTCATTTATTTTGTTGGTTGTTATTTCATCTAACACTTTCCTCTCAAAGATAAGCAACTTATTTGGTAGAGAGAATAAGCCACTTAAGCACTTATAAGCCACTTCAACTTTTGCTAGATTTTCCAAAGTGAAGTGAAGTAATAGTCTTCAAGGGTAAGACTCATACTTTTTATCTTTATCTCTTCTATGATAGGATTGATAGAGGAGGGGGATTGTTTGTTAAGAACATGTAATAAGTTATTAATGAATGAACTTAAGCCGAATAAGTTGAATAAGCAACTTGAACTCTAATAAGTTGATAGAATCATGAAGAACTTATCATATGTTTGTCATATGATGTTAGTATGTTGAATATATTATAAGAACATTGATTGATGGACTTAAGTTCATAGTAAGTCATAAGCATGGAAATTTGTAGTTCATAAGTTAAATAAGTTATTGACTTATGAGAATAAGTCAAAAACCTACTTTGACCATAAGTTGGTATAATAAGTAACTTGTAATGATCATATGTTGATTAAAATCTATTTAGAATCATTATGAATAAAGTTTTGCCGGAATTCACACGATTGGACGATAATCGTCGAATTCGTGAAATTCTCGGAATGGAAGTCGTATTTTATGTTTGAAGTCGAAAATGTTGGTTTTCGATGGAGACAAGTCATATTTGGCATTATAGAGTTGCGGACTCGAAAATGACCGAATTCTGACTTAGAACGAAGAAACGAGCGTTGAACGTTCACGGACGTTTATTGTTTTCGTTAAAAATGAACTAATAGGTGAAATTTTAGCAAACGAAGTCAAATAGATAAAATTCTTGTATGAACGCATAGAGTATGTAATTTGTGAACCGTAGGCTTTTGAACAAGCCAATTCGAACTTATAACGAAGAAGTTATGAGTCCCGGAGTTTCATAAAATTTTAAAAATTTCAAACTATTCGAGGCACTGAGTCAAGGCCATACGGCGCCAACCCAAGGCCAAATGAGTGGCGTAATAAAGGTCGCAATAAAGGTTCGTCAGCACATCGCCAACTTAGCAGCATGTCATGAGATAAAGAACAAAGTGTGAAAGCCGCAATACGCCAGATCCGAATGTTAGACATCGCTAACTCAATGCCGCAACATGAGATGAAGAAGGCGATGGGTGAAATAAATGGCCAACCCTAGGAATTTGTCAGTAAAGAATGATTACTTGTATAACATGAATAGTAAACCAGTAGAAGTTAATTGAGGATCTTAATAAGGTATTATAAGGTACTTGTAAGACACTTAAGTATGATGATTAAGAGTTAATAATCAATTGAAGATGAATGAAATGTGAATGACGTAATGAAAGCTGAAAACCCATAATAGTAGATCTAAGTCAGGATTTACATTGGGATGAAAGGTAAGATATAATAGTATACATACTTGATTATATATGACCTAATGTGGTACGTTATATGATCATGTATTATAGAAACATAGAGACTTAAAGTGTACGTGTGTTAATCAGTAAGCAGACGCTGAAGGCAAGTATTCTAACTCATGTTCCAGTTCAGTCTGGACGAGTTTTGTAATTCAGGTATTCTTTCATATGAAGTCTTGAATGATGAAGTCTAAAGCCAACTCATTCGGCTAGACTTATATTATGATTCTGTCAAGCTTGATTTATGTTTACCGAGTTATATAGGTATGGTTTTCAATCGAAGACCAAGTATGCTAAAATGTTTTTGTCGTTTAACGACAGGCACGTGATGTTACCACAACTTAAATGTATACATGTTTAATGAATGTAGTGTTGATCAACATAGAGTACTATGGGCTGATCACCCAGAAGTGCTCATAAGTTATGCCAGACTTACGGATGTAGTGCCGGGTTGTCCTTTTCAAAATAAATTATGAACTGCTCATAGTCTTGAGCCTTAGTTGATATTCTACTGAATATTGTCATTGGAAAATGTTTTGAATGAAAAGAAGTGCTATTTTGAATTATCGATAGTACTTCGTAGCTATTATTCAGTTACTGAAGATAAATAAGTTCTATGTTTCAAGCATGTTGTTTATTAGAATTGTAGTACTTGCTGAGCTAGTCATGCTCACTCTTGCTTGAACCATATGAACACAACCAAGATCGAGCGGATCGAAGGCTCAGGCAAGGACAAGGGCAAGGCAAAGAAGAACCCATGGATTTCTTATGTAATAGAATAGTTGAATGTTTGTAATATATTGGATAATATGACAAGATCAAACGAATGAGTTACAAAGAACCTGGGAAATGTAATATTATTTTTGATATATAGAAGTTATATTAGTTCTTTTGAGACTATTCAATTGAATGAATGAATGAATGAATGGTAGTACCGTGTAGCACCATCTGTCGGATTAGAAGAGACACGAATTTGGAGGCATCACAATATATACCTATTGATCCCAGTATGTATATGATAACAATGAGTTGTCTAAGCTATTTCTTCAGCTAGACACAGATTTAGAAATATCGTTGAATATGACAAAACCTTTTTGTATCCAATCAAATTGTTTTGATTCGGATTCCAGACTAAGTATGAACATCCCAAACATGGGAAAACTTTTATGTGCCTAAGGCGGAGAGAGTGAACGATAATATCATTCTTTCATGTAGTATTGATCAATACAGGGCACATTGGGCATATCACCCTCGTGTCCGTAAGTTATAACGGTTTGCGGATGAAGTTCTGTTAAACCTTAGCGAAAATGAAAAACAATGTTCATAGTATGTCACCTTAACCTTATTTATAGTCAGTACGTAGTTTCAAAAATTTGATAGAAAGTTGTTATGTTATTATTATCGGTTCAGATTACTTCACAACTTTTGATTTGTTGTAGAAGGGTAGTACAAAGAAAATATTTAATTCTTTCAGCTAATATTTATAATTGTTATTACTTGGTGGGCACTCAAATGCTCATCCTTGCTTAATTTAAATGTTTTTCGATTAAGTATAATCTACGAGAGGGCAATCGCCAAGAACAAAGGGAAAGGAAAGCTACCCGATTAAGTTTGAGTTATCTTATGTAGTAGCTAGACTTAAATAAGATGATTATATTTATTATCTATCATGTAATGAAATGTTTTACGGTCGCGTACCTAGGATTAAACTCTGATATGTAAATTAAGTTTGATAATTATGATAATATTATTATTTCCGCTCATAGAAATGGTATCGTAATGCACTAAGTTCGGGTTTTAAGTATCTGAATTTGGGGGCATTACAATTTGGTATCAGAGCTTTAGGGTTAGAAACCTTAGGTGGGGGTAGACCTTAGGCTATAACCTTAGAGTAGACGAAAACGTTGAAAGTACAAATAACTCACATAGAGTTTAAATAAAACCATTAATTGCGTTGTGTATATATTATATGCTAATCAGGATAATTTATGTGTATAGATGATAGATAAAAAAGGATTAGGATACCCTCATATCGTAAAGAAGGAGTCAACCTCCATAACTGAGCCAATATCAAAGCTGATAGCTAAAATAGAGGCCCACATTGAAAGCAACCATGATGGGGAGATTATACTGGAAAGATGTAGTACCAGACCTAGAAACGATAGTATAACTGATAGGTAGAGTATAGTTAAAGAATATAAGGTCAAGCTTGAGTTCTTAAACTCATATGTCTGTGGTGAGTTCTTAAACTCATAATGTGTGGTAAGTTTGACGAACTAGGTATAGTTAGGTGTGAATGGATTATTGAGGATAATGGGAACATATAGAATACTAAGCAATTGATCCTTAGTGAAGGCGTAAGAAATAAGTAATATTAGTTTTACTTGAATATGTATGATTATATGATGCGTATATGATAAGTATGTGGGTATAATGTAATATTCTTAACTTTTGTATAAGTTATGGCAGCGAATCCCGACTTTCGAGTCACAAGGGGATAGCGGATGTTTAAAGCAGTATGTGCTATGGTATGTCAAGCGCTATGAATATGAATCTATGTTGGATTAATGAAATAAGTTTGTATAAAGATAGTAATTTTTTATCTGAACATTGGTTAATATAGCAAACCAAGTTTTCCAAAATATAATATTTTTAATATATGATTATTTGAGTAGAAAATTTTGCGTTATAGAAGGTAAGTCGATAAAAGATCAATTATGATCAGATAATGCCGCTAAGACGTAAACGAAACCAAAGGGTAGAAGAACCTGTCAACAAAGCTGGAGGACAACCAAACCCGTTGCAGAAGTTTGCAAATGTGGTCGCTCAAGATATGCAGAATGGAATGCCAGCCGCGGGAAATCAGCCAGACAATCGATTTGCGAACTTTAAAGATTTTAAGGCCATGGGACCATCAGGATTTAGAGGGTCAACTGACCCTGTAGAAGTAGTTGTGATAGCTAGAGTAACGGAGGGGCAAAAGACATCTTTTGCAACCTATACGATGAAAGGGGACCAACTCCAGCAAACAACCCAACAGAATCAACCGCAAGAGTCTTCAGTATAACCGTTCAAGATACTGTGGAAGATGGGGATGTGACTCCAGGTATTATTCGAGACAATTGAATTTTCTTATATATGATTTTCGTATATATATAGTAAATTATTTTATAAAGAAATTTTGAAGGAGGAATTTGAGTTCTACAAGAAATCAAATTTCTGTTTAAGCAGATAGACAAACTTTATGTTGAATAGTTAAAGATCGGTTCGATCAAATTATGATCGAGATCTACTTGCAATAACTGTGTATGCTATTTTCCTTAGTGTCTATAAGTTTTAAAGCGTTGATTCCGGGGACAGAATCCTTATAAGGGAGGGTGAATGTAATAACCTAATAATTTCAATAAGAAATTTTTTGATTTAATTTTTTTTTATATATATATAAAGTTGGGAATATGTGCAAAGTAAGGTATATGTATCTATGTGATAAATAAAAATATTTATTAGATGTAAATAATTTCTTTTAGACTTATTGATCATTATAGTTTATATTCTTATAATAAATTAATTTTGTAATAAAAATATTTATTATTTATTTTCTATGAAAATAAGATTATGATATCATTATTAGGATTATTATGATATGTATTTTATTATAGTGGTTAGGTTAATTATTTTAACTTAATTAATGATGGTATGTATGAAGGTTATGTCAGATATGAATTCAAAACCCTAAGTCAGGATTTTGAATAAGGGATGAGAATAATAATATAATATTGTATTTTAGTAATAGAAATATGCCTGATATGTGTGCAATGTTAATTTGTAGATCAGTTATAGTAAAACAGTACAAACCCTAGCATTACTGATAAACTATAGTACAGAGTCAGATATGATTGCAAGATCTGTTAAGTTATGTGTTATGTAGTTAATGACCTTTATATGTTAATGTTAATTAGGTAAACCCTAATTAATATCTAGAGACCTTGATTATTAGATTAGAACCCTAATTGCTAAGTTATAAACCCTAACTATTAATTTAGCAAGGATAATGGTAATTAATAGCTAATTTACACAACCTAGGTGATTAGGAAACCTAGTGTAATTAGGGAACCCTAATCAACATTTTAGAAACTAAGATTTCCATATTTGCCCATAGTACACAATTCTAGATTTCGAGCTTATGGAACCCTAGGGTGAAACCCTAAGGGTTAAAACCTAATGGTTGTGAGAAGTTACCAAGTTGCCATTCACTTTATAAGTCAAATGACCAAACTACCCTTTTGATTACTTTAATAAGGTGGAGTGTAGATCTAGCCCTATTAAGGAGTTGGTAACCAACTCTAGCTAGCCGTGTGGTCTAGTAATAAGCTTTAATCATTCAAAATCTGATCAACCATAGCATTACACCATATTATATATAGATTATGAGAGAAAGAATGTCACATTCAAGCCACATTTGATCACAACACTCAACCAAAACCCTCTCAACTTCAAACATCCAAAATTTTCTTGCTAGACCAGTCACTAATCAAGCCCCACTAGCACTTGTAGCAGATCAGAAGCATTAGATCAAGATTTGGTTCATAGAAAGGTATAAAAACCATAAACCTAGAAATCCTTATGATTTATGTTAATCTTTGTGATAAGATGTTTAAAGTTGTGAAATATGATGTTATTGAGTGATCTGGGTTGTTATAACTCAGATCCATAACACTTAGATGCTCGAAATTGATGATTTTTGAAATCTGGAAAAAGTTTAAAACTGTGGTCTGACAATGAATGTCAGAGCCTCTAGATCTTTCTGTATTAAGTGTTATGTGTGTTTTAAGTTATAGATTTGTAGTATGTAATGCTAGCTTTGATCTAGAATTGGAAGCAGGGTCATAGCATGTCTAGATCTCAAGTTATATGTTGTCAAACCTAGTTGACCGGTCATTTAAACCGGAATTTCGGGCAACCCGAATTTTCTGCAATTTCGACAACGTTTGCTTGTGCCTCGGATCTTCTGTGTCTTAATTAGTTTGGCCAAGTTAGTGTTTGATTCGTGTAGACTGACTTGAGTACTACTTATCCATGACTCTAGATTACCCAAATACGTAACAGAAACGAAGTTAATGATGGTCAAACTTAGGTTGACCAAACAGCTCAAGAACATTTCTGGGAAACCCAGAAATGTTCAAGAACAGTTTTCTTGACTACTTTGACCGGACATTATATGCTTGATTTGTTGTTGCTATGAAGATGTTATGTAATAGATCTGTTGTTCTACATGTTGGCTACACACTAAAGCTTATATATCACAAATACATTTCACGATCATCGTGTAGTGGGAGCCCAAAAGTGCATGCTCGAACTGTTCTTCATTTCTAGGCAACCCAGAAATAAAGAACAGCCTCTGACAGATACTTTGGGTACCCAGATCTCTTTGGTTATGCATGATATGAGTATGTTTGTTGTTGAATGGTGTAGTCCTGCACTATTACTGTAAGATCTGACATCAAGTATGCCTTGAATCATCACAGATTAAAAACAATAGTTGGTCAAAGTAGTAACCATGATAGCTGCATATGAGTTCTGAGTTTGTTGAAGAACAGCTCAAGAACACCTATAACGACAGTTTCGTCGCTATAGGGCCCCTTTAGCGATAATTTATTCATAAAATTATTATTTTTATTTAATAATTAGTATTAAATAGTTTTTAATTATTAAAAATACAAAATAAATTCCTAAAAATTATTTTAAAGTCTAAAAATAGGTTTTTAATTATTTTGAATAAATTTCATTAATATTTATTATTTTTGGAATATTAATGGTATTTAATTTATTTAATTATGATATTAAATAAATTACTTAAAATGATTTTAATACTTGAAAAATTATTTAAAATTATATTATGTTATAAGAAAATATTTAAAGTTATTTTTAATATTTTGTGATGAAATCTCATTAATAATTTAATATTAATGATATTTAAGTTATTTAATAAATGTATTAAATAAATTATGAAAAATAGAATTAATGATTTAAAATTATATATTAATAATGTAAAGGTTATAAAAATATTTTAAGTTACAAAATATAACTTTTAATATTTTATTATGAAAAATATTAATTATTTAACATTAATGACATTAAATTTATTTAATAATTATATTAAATAAATAGTTTAAAATGGTTTTATTGATTTAAAAATCATTTAAAAAGGATATAAATGGTTTAAAAATATTTTAAGTTAGTATAAGTGACTTTTAATATTTTAGTGAATAATACCTTAATATTTAAATAATTATGGTAATTATTTAAAATGATTTTAAATATTTTAAAAATCATTTAAGGGTATATTAATACTTTAAAAATATTCTATGTTATTATAAATAACTTTAATATTTTGGCAAGGGTTTCATTAATAGTTTAATATTAATTAAATATTAAGGATAATAAAATTATTTGATATTTAAATCATTTTATAATGATTTAGGTGTTTGAAAATTCATGAAAAACTATAATAATTATTTAAAAATTATTATAAGGCTATATATAATCGATACTTAGGTTGTCCGTAATAATATTAAGGGTATTGAATAGAGTTTTAAACTCGATAAGTACCTTCCCGATACACCGTTGGTGCACCGACATGTCTTTGAAATTGATACGGACTTAGATAGTTTGACTGTATATGTGTTTATTTGTGATTTAACGATTGTGAAACATGTGTGCAAATGTGATTAGGTTATGTGCTGACTGCAATAAGCAGTACTATGTGTTATGATATGTGATTCTAATCGATAGAATGATCTTATTAATGATAGTTCATGATATAAAAGATAAAACTAAGTTGCGTATTGTAAGCAGCAAACCAGGCAAGTATCCTACCTTTGCATTTTCTTTATGCAATGTACATGAGTAAGAATGTTTCAGAATTATATTATTATTATGCTAGATTATTAAAGCTATTGTGATATATTCTATATCCGATCATTGATTATCAACATGGTACTATATGGTAATTCAGATATATATATATTTTGTTCGTTAGTTTCTAAATATGGTTATTCAAGTGTCTCCACTTGGATAATCATTGTATTTAATCACATGTTGATATATATATATATATATATATATATATATATATATATATATATATATATATATATATATATATATATATATATATATATATATATATGATAGATGATATATATGATAACAAAGAGTCGTCTAAACTATTTGTTTAGCTAGAAACAGATTTAGAAATATCGTTGAATATGACAAAACCTTTTTGTATCCAATCAAATTGTTTTGATTCGGATTCCAGACTAATGAACATCCCAAACATAGGAAAACTTTTATACGCCCAAGGCAGAGAGAGTGAACGATAATATCATTCTTGCATGTAGTATTGATCAATACAGGGCACATTAGGCAGATCACCCTAGTGTCCGTAAGTTATGACGGTTTGCGGATGATGTTCTGCTAAACCTTAGCAAAAATGTAAAATAATGTTCATAGTATGTCACCTTAACCCTATTTGTAAGTTAAGACGTAGTTTTAAAAATTTGATAGAAAGTTGTTATGTTATTATTATCGGTTTGATTACTTCACAACTTTTGATTTGTTGTGAAGGGTAGTACAAAGAAAACATTTAATCCTTTTCACTAATATTTATAATTGTTATTACTTGTTGGGCACTCAAATGCTCATCCTTGCTTAATTTAAATGTTTTCGTTAAGTAGTATGATCGGCGAGAGGGCTTCGCCAAGAACAAAGGGAAAGGAAAGCTACCCGATTAAGTTTGAGTTATCTTATGTAGTAGCTAGACTTAAATAAGATGATTATATTTATTATCTATCATGTAATGAAATGTTTTACGGTCGCGTACCTGGGATTAAACTCTGATATATAAATTAAGTTTGATATTTATGATAATATTATTATTTCCGCTCATCAAAATGGTATCGTAATGCACTGAGTTCAGGTTTTAAGTATCTGAATTTGCGGGCGTTACATGTTTCCTGGCTAATAACTCTTCGACGGTGTCATTCGCTTTAGTTAGTGCCACTCGGGAGGTGGACCGTGATCGAAGAGTTTGATTGGGGCTCCTACACCTTTGCTACTTACTTCCTCACGGGGATCTTTTTATGCTCGTAAGGCGTGGCAGAGGCTTGGTTAGGGTTTTACCCATTCCTATTGGTGAGCATTTTCTCTTTTGATTTCCTTTTGTTCAGGTTTCCAATTTGACTGACCACAGATATTTGATCTTTGTATTTGCAGTTTTGGGCCTACGAGATGCTCCCATATCTTCATCTCGTTAGCACGCTAGGTTTGGGCACCTATCCATGGGGATGATGATGCCATTACTCAACTTTGGCGAAGGTTCCTGTAACTGAGGGTTTCACCCATTCTCGCCTATAGTTGGAGTTGTTAACCGCAGAGGTCATTACATGGGTTCCTTACTCTGAGGACCATTTAACAGTTGCATTCGTGGGTTGTTTCCTGACTGGGATGGAGTATGTATTGTCCACCCATCGAATTCCTCTCCTTACTGACAAAGGTTGGGAGCTCTATTTGGGAGAGCGTGATATTAGGAGCACTATAGGAGAGATACGCATTCCGTATTTTCCTACTGCTAGGCGTCATTGGCCTTTGTCGCAGTCGATCACTGAGATTCCATTGATGGGCGTGGATAGCTTTACTTTGTCAGAGGGACCTTTCACTCAGGAGGCTTTTTACCACTGGTGGTTCCCTCGCACCATTGGAGCTCAGACCCGCGCCACACAGTTTATGGGGGGATTTGGTTCCTGGCTCTATCATGATGATAGATTGGATTGCCTGCGTCCGAGAGCCTACTCATATAATGTAGATTAAGAGTTTGACCCAGCAGTTAGACCAGACACATTTCTTTATCCGACATTTGGGCAAGAGATCCATCGTGAGAGCGGATACTTTTGATCCTTCCAGCTCTAGGGTTGGCTCTTTAGGTGTCCCATATTCAGATGGTTTTCTCGGTGCAGATCCTCCATTGTATCGGCCTAATATCCCTTCTGGCAGAGATTCAGTGACTCAGGAGGAGTTACATCAGATGGATAGATTAGATGTTGTGGACATCAACACCATTGACTTCTTCTGATGCATTTCTCGCTATTTCATTTGATAGGCCTCTGTTAGATATTGGGCCATTGTGCCCCAATTCTCATTATATCTTTTGATAGGTCTCTATTAGATGTTGGGTGGTTGTGCCCCATTTCCCTATATTTTTCAGTTGTATACAGAGATGATTTATTTAGATGATGATGTAATTAAGAATGTATATATAATGCTTTCTATTTCCTAGATCATATTGTCATCTGTCATTTATTATGCATGCATTATGTCATGGATATGCATTTCTAGAGCTAAGTTTAGCATTAACCCTTGGATGGTCTTATGATGATACTCTACGGATGTCTTCATCCACTGTTAACCGAATTGAGTATACCCCAACTATATTGGTAGCCTCTTCCTTGAGATCGTGGTATGGGAGTTTATCTTCCCTAGATCGGGTGACAGTTTATCAGTTTTTGAGACACTCTATAACCCTCCTGACATTATAGGTTCCACCGGGCTTTGTAGAGGGCATGCTTTAGCCTTGGGTACCAGATAGACAGGTGTTCAGATTTGATACCCATGAGTTGACTCCTACATTAGAGGAGTATGAGCGTCTTACAGACTTGCCATTGGATAGGCCTTGCGCTCGGATGGCTGTTGGTGACATGACCGGTATTTTATGACCTTGACAGGCTTGAGGCGCAGAGTTGCCCTAGAGAGATTACCTCAGAGCATGTGGTGTCCATGATTTTCTTGATTGACAAATTTGGGTCGTTGGACAGCTATCTGCGATACTTTGGGGACTTCACCATTTCTGAGGGTGATTAGCATATTGCCCATGTAGATATATTCTTGATGTGCATAGTGGCTATATGTACATGATGTTGTACATGGACCACCTAGATATCGGTGTGATTATGGTAGTTTGTGCTCTCCAGAGGGTCATACCATCTTTACCGATGATTTTGGCAGAGACCTTGAGGTCGGCCATGTTTTTCCATTCCCATTCGGTGGGGGTTTTCATAAGTAGAAGCGGTCTTATTATGACGTGTGGTTTATGACACACTTGAGATCGATTGGCACTTTCAGACATCATGGGTATTATTTTTCCCACGAGATAGCCTTGTCATATTCATTTTAGCCGACTGAGTGTACAGACACAACATCTTGGTTGACTTTCTTGTTAGGGATTGAGGACCCATTTGATATTTTGTTATGTTCAGGGCTCAGCTCTCCCTATAGCTTTATCACTCATGCGGTTGGCTTGGACTATCGTCCCCTAGCTGGTTTGAGGGGGGTGACCACATATCATCCACTGGCTATTATGGCACAGTTTGACCAGTTTCAGAATATTCATCCTTCGTGTACAGGCGTTGGATCGCGATTGTCATCTCGGCTTTTTGTCAGAGGATTTCTCCAGGATTTATGACTGTTAGACTCATCGAGAGAGGGCTGAATTTTTGACTAGCCATCCAGGTCACTCTTCAGAGTATTCTGCATAGTTGGAGGAAGAGATTTCATCGACTATGGTTATATCCTCGAAATGAGTATTATTTACGATAATGGGGAGCCTATGGAGTACCCTAATTCTCCCATCGAGGATGAGTTGTTTAATGGTTTGTAAGTAGATCTGGTTAATTCTCCAAGTATTCCCCCGATGTGGCTCTTCATTCAGTAGAGTATTTAGAGCAGATGTTACATCTGATGACGTTTAAGAGGGATCAAGCTAGGGCCTTGATGTTGACAGATCTTTTTGATAGAGAGGCTGCTCTTGTTGATAGAGACGATGCTCTAGCTTGAAAGTATACCGCTATTATTGAGCGGGATAAGGCTTGATCATCTAGGGATGCAACTGTTGTTGAGTGAGATGAGGCTCTAGCTACCCGAGATGCTTCCACTACAGATAGTACTGTACTTAGATCTCAAACTGCTAACATTATTGCAGAGATGAGTGCATTCATTGATGAGCACGGTAGCACCATGCAGATGGCCATAGATCTCCTGGTTCTTGTGCACACCATGGGGCAGGAGCTCATAGATTTACCTCCATCTACTAAGAGGGATGCCATATTGGACTTGATGGCTCTCTTATCCACGGGTTTGTATGTGACGCCCCAAAAATAGGTATACATCACCCATCTTGAGTCGCCAGATACATGGTACATAACTCAACTACAAACTTAATTATACAACTATCATGCAAAATACGACAAAACATAGCTGAGAGTTTAAACACGAATATTGCCTTCTAGATAATATCCACACTCAATGGAGTCCTCATTATTAACTATATCACACTATTTTATAAAAATAGTGAGGACTACTATAGCCACCATCTGGGACCATCACTCCATTCCCCGACTCGTCCCCGGCTATATTCTCATTTCAAGAGAACAATTGAAAGAAAAGGGTGAGCTCGACTAGCCCAAGAAGAAATATTATGACTAAGATAATGCGAATAAATTATCCTTAGCCTTCAACAAGATAACAACCGATAGAATACAATAGACAACAAGTTTTAGATCAACAACTACAAATGAAAATAAGCAATTCATTAGAAGAGTCAAGTAGAGCATAAAATCTACTATCTTCTATGATTTAAAAGTTTTTCATCAACTTTATCACGAGACTCATTTTAATAAATAAAATCGAATCATCCCCGCACCACGGCCAAAGATATTCATGTAATCATCAATGGTCATGATTATACCCTAATAATCCTCGGTCATAATCATACCAACAACTCGTCCATCAATGAACTACAGCCAATTAGGACTTTTACCACATCATCGTCACATTACGGCCATGATTATACCGAATAATCCCTCGGTCATAATCATACCAAGTCTATCTATGCACTTAAGCCAAAGATGACTTTCATCAAAATATAAGCATGAGGATGATGACAATGATATAAGTAATAATCAACCGAAATCAAATCAAACAAAATCAAGGATAAAAGACATTAAATTTATCCAGAGTTTAAAGATATCCAAATTGTCAACATGATAATGCTTTGTAGAGTAAAATTCAAGAATAATATTCATGTACCAAAAATAATTTGGACAGAAAAGAAATATATTTTTTAGGTAAATAGTACCCCATGAATAGTACTTCGGGAATAGTACCTCGTGAATAGTACCCTGACATGAAAAGTACTCCAAATACCCGAGTGAATAGTAATTGGGTGAATAGTAAACCGTGAATAGTAACTCATGAATAGTACTCCGGCATGAAAAGTGCCCCGAATACCCGAGTGAATAATACTAGAGTGAATAGTAATTGGATGAATAGTAACCCGTGAATAGTAACTCGTAACAAAAAAATACCAAAGAAAATGATATTTCATGACGAGTACAAAAGAAATGATATCCTAGATGAGTATAATAGAATATACGAAACTGCAAATAGATTTTCACCCGCCATGCGGTAATCCACGTAGATAGATCATTTCCACAATTTAATAAGGAATGAATACAAAGGATCATTCACCATGCATGTGGTAATCCACATAGACAGGTTATTCCAACAGAATAATAAAGAATGGAATAACAGAAGAATTCACCATGCATGCGATAGACCGCCCAGACAGGTTATTCCCAACAGAATAATAAAGAATGGAACCAGGTCATGCGTAATCCGCATGGACAGGATATTCCAACAAAATAATAAAGAATGGAATAACAACAGAATTCACCATGCATGCGATAGACCGCACAGACAGGTTATTCCAACAGAATAAAAAAGAATGGAATAACAGAAGAATTTCACCATGTTTGTGGTACTTCGCATAGATAGGCTATTCCAACATAATAATAAAGAATGGAATAACAACCCTTACGAGTATTGAAAGAAAATAACTCTCTTCATGAATACAAAAGAATAATATCCCTTACTATAATATTAATAATATCCCTTACCTTAGAAGAAACTGGATACTGGAATAGTGAGGTAGCAGACTTCTCTTCTTCTTTCTCTCTATAATTTCTCTATAATAATTGCTCTTGTGAGACTTAGTGAATTGGTGAGAAATGAAGGAAGAATGAGCTTCTATTTATAGGAAATATAGTTTCAATAATTGCATATTTTGGGGCTCAAAATATTACAAATTATAATATCTTCCTCTTTTTTTCATTTTTAATTTAGTCCGCAAGTATTATCAAACTTGCACCACCTCCCCTAATAGTAAATCATGTGAATCAATAGTTCTAAACATGTGAAAAAATTAATTACAGTATAATACCTTCATCTATACCTCCATTTTTAATTTAGTCATGCAAGTATTATCAATCTTACACCACCACCCCTAATAGTACATGCATGTGAATCAATAGTACACACATGTGAACACATAGTTATAAGCATGTGAATTAATAGCAATTAATTGCTCATTTATCCGATTAATTACCCGATTAGTCAATATAACTTCTAGACATTAATTATCATCGAAATAAATGTCAATTTTTCACTAACACCAATAATCCCAACACAATGGAACTGTCAATTTCATCTTTAATCAACACGAACTTATTCATCATTAATATTATAACTCACAATATTTAACAACCAGGTCGTTCCCAGGAAATAGGGGGATTTCTGATAAGGATTTCTCCTTATTGGCGCACAATTAGGTGACCAAACCTCTCCTTGACAGAACTTCTAGTCATTGTCAATATTGCAAATAATAATATGAATAACTTTATCGTCTCAATTATTGATTTAATAATATATAAAATATTATGCAGATGATACTGTGGGAATAATTGAATCAATAATATGAGAGATATGATGCAACAATTACTGTAGTAATAATTGAGTATAACTGAGTGATTTCTCACGTAAGCATCAATAATTAATACCGTGTGCTACTATGCAACCACACGTATTACTGTACTTTTACTACCAGTTATTTTATGACAACTTGCTTACTTTGAAAATTTTTCACATATCACCCTTAACTTTAAACTTTTATCAATTTAACCATTTACTAAATACAATAATAATTATAAAAATTGAATACTTTCATTTCGTAGAAATTTGGGTCTCACATTGTAGATTAGCTTTGATTTTCTTGCATAGACTAGGTTAGCCATTTTTGTCATGTATAGGACACATTATATATATTAAATAATATTGTATGGCAAGGAAATATGTTTTGATTCACTTCCCTTTTAGATATGCCTTGTTACTTGCTTTATAGTTGCCTTTTCTCCAGGACTTGAGATCTCAATGTATTATAAACTCCCCCTTGGTGGATGGACATTGAGATGTCTTAGGATCTTTTAGAATAGATCGTCGATCTTTATGTTCCCCAGCTCTTTGGTGTCTTGGAACTGGTTTCTGAATGTTGTTATGGAGAGGATTATGGCTTTCCTCTCTGAGGTTAACCGTACCACATATGGTCGTCGGTACTCCCGTGGGAGACCAGGTAGTTCCATTTCTTATGGATTGGTGTTTCTCTTTGAGGATTTAACCGCAATATAGATGGTCGTTGATTTTTTTTCTCCCATTTGTGCGGGGAGACCATGTAGTTCCCTCCCTGTGGTCTAAGCTGTTAAGGTGTGGTTTGACCGCACCATAGATGGTCGGCGATGTATTCCTGGTTATAGTTTGGTTTGAAAGGTTGAAGGATGATTCCAGCACCATTGACAGGGTTTTATGTTTTCATAGGGGAGAGACCGCACCATGAATGTTGCCTACATACTCCCATTGATGAGGGGAGATCAGGTTTATATAGTTCAAACCTAACGTAAAAAGGTTCGAATGGTTGACAAAGTTGAAGAGTGTAGATTTTTATTTTATTTTTTGTTTTTGAAAAGGTTAGATCAGACCATAAATGGCTGCCTACGCATTCCCGTGTATGGGGGATATCAGGTCTGCATAGTTCCAAGCTAGCCTGAAAAGATTAAAAGTTGTATGTGGTGAAAGGGTTTTATTTATTTTCCGCAAATGTTAGACATTTTAATTAGCAAAATTATGTGTCTTTTTAAGGAGTTAATTGACTGTCGACAAAATTTTTGAATGATAAGAGGAACAATTGCTAGTGTTAGGGGTATTTTTTGATATGTGGTTCTTTGTTGAGCTCAGGGAGATTATCAAAATTAATATAAAGTTGTAGAATTTAAGATGCCTTAATTCTGTGATTGTATTGGCTGGATATTGTTTGTAGAATAAAATTTTGAATTGTAGATTTGTTTTGAATTTGAAGTATAGAGCTTTCGTTCTGCACTAATCTAGAATTGTAGATTTGTTTTGAATTGTAGTTGTAGATTTGTTTAATGAAATTTTGTGGAGCTTAATAAGGACACACAATATGCTCCCACCCAAACCCCCTCCCTATAATTTTAGGTGAACAAATTTTCTACAATTTTTACTAGTCGCTGATGTTACTGGTTTCTCAAAATTATTTGTCCTAGTGGAGAATTAAACTACACTTTCAAGTGGAATATGTTTATATAGTCTAGTTTTTTTACTGCCTTTTGCCTATAATGTATCTCTTGGTTATTCACTATTGCTTTGGATAATTAGTTTTATCTTTTCCTATAGTTTTACTGATATGAGGTTTTTTTATTTACAAGGACTTCCTGCTACGACTCAGAGTTGCACATCATAGATTGGATCCCACAACTTATGAGAATGAGAAATTATCTTCTAATGTACTAATAAGGTTGGTAATTGCATTTCATCTCTATTTGTTATAGTTATTTTCTTGGAGCCCTATTTTAACTTTCCTTTCTATTTGGCAGCACTCCTATCTTTACTGGTGCTGGAGAGGGGGGAAGTGGATTTGCAGCAGCTGCTGCAGCGGTTGCAGCTGGTGGTGCATCCAGTTTTGATTTTGACGTGGATCCTAATGTGGACCCTGAACTGGCTCTTGCTCTTCTAGTGTCAATGGAAGAAAAGAGGGCAAGATATGAAGAAGCTGCTAAAAAGGCTGCAGAGGAAGCTTCAAATCAGGGAAAAGACTGGGAACAAGAATCCACTTCCCAAGATGTAACCATGACTGGAAGTGTTGTTCCTATAGCCTCTGAACCTGAAAATAAGACTGTTGATTTAATGGTTCATTTCTATTTTAACTCAGGCTTGTATTTCCCACTCTTCAAGGTTATGTGCTTACTTTTTATTTAGCACAAACAACAACTTATACTATTAAAGTAATTAGTTCTTCATACTCATAACTTTTGGTTTATTTTTCAGATAATGCATTATATATCATATATTGTACTTAAATATGTAGATTTTGGAAGATCAAATGCTTTATGCTAAGAAACTGAGAACTCCAATTGAGGCTATTGAGTTGGAAACTTGATGAGTAGGTTTTTAAACCATGAATCGTGTTCATTTGGAGTGTTTTTGTGTTTGTTTTTATGCATTTTTATGTTACTGTTGATAGGTTTTTCGTTTAATGTAGGAAAAGCAGAGGCATCTCACGTGTAGAGGCATTTGAGGCTGTGTTGAGCGGTAATGGAAGTTGCTGATGGGCTAGCGCGGACTGCGTTGTGTGGAGCTGAACGCTACCGGAAATGGTGACCTCTCGTTGAGATAGCATGGAAGACTGCAAGCTAGCTATTTGAACGCACGGGGTTGATTCACTTATCTTTGCTCTAGCTGAGCTTGGTCTTGTCAAGGAGTACTAGGTTGGCGCGGACCGTGCTGGTACGATTTGTTGGTTTTTAAAGAGAGGTTAGCTGGCGGTATTTGGGAAGAATTGGGATTGTTTTAAGTTGTTTTGGATAGGAAGTGGAGGGGAGCTAGGAGAGTATCTAGATAAGTGATGGTTTACAAGTAGAAAAAAAAGAGGGATTAAAGATACACACTTTGGAATGAAGAACAACATTGGAGATCAAAATTGGAGGTCTAGAGAAGAGGGAATAACTTCACAAAAATTGCAGGAGTTAAATTGAGAGAAGGGTGGTGTTTTATTATTCTTCTTTAATTTTTATTATCTGTAATTGGGATGATGTCTCCTTTTATTTATTCAGTAGTTAATTTATTTATTATGGACTAATTATCTTTTTAGGTGATTGATAGATCCTTGAGTGGAACAATGGTTAATTAGTTTTAATTCTCAGTTTAATAAAATATTCAACAGTTTATCTATATTGATTCGAGCTTGAATTTGTGAATTGCCTGATCAACAATTCTTTGTGGATTTGAATGGATTCGAGAGAAGATGTTTAAATCTAGACTTAATTGATATAGCATGTGTTCATGAATTCTGTGAATAGCAGAATTGTGATGAATGTTAAGGTAGAGATATGCTTAACATCGCATATAATTGATAGAGAACTTAATCTTTAACTTCTTTTGATTTAATTTGCATAGAGATATTGTGAGTTAATTGATTGAAGTGTTTGACTTAATTCTATCTTAATTGTGGATTTGAGTTAATTTGGTATTAGTGCACTGAGAGGTGGTTAATGCTACAATCGTGTTCTTGATTAATAAACTGGAATATTGAGTTGAACTGAGGTGTGAGTGAATTAATTTGAGTGAAACTTAGAGTGAAATCATGAGCCTAATTCTCCAAGTATTGTTTGAAAATTGAGTTTTATCATTGTGGGTTATTAGTGATAGCTAGAGTATTAATTGTTGGGGATTTCTCATCATTTATTTACTTAGTTTAATAAAATTTGGATTAGTTAGAGATTGATAGTTGTAAGCTTGAGTTCTTGCTAGTTGTCTCTGAGGGAACGATACTTCACTTATCACTTTATTACTTGTTGACCATGTATTCTTGCGTGTTGTGCGTAATTAGATTTTACCCAACAAGTTTTTGGCGCCGTTGCCGGGGATATACTAGCATAGATCTTAATTTATTACAATATCAGTTAAATTAATTCAGTTTTACTTAAACAATTTTTATTTTATTTTGTTTGTTATCTTATTTCAGGTGATTGAAGCAGTTTATGCAAACTCGGTCCAAAAATCCTGACTTGCTTCCTTTGGAGGATGACATCGAGAAAAGATTTCAAAGATTGAGTAAGTGGATTAAGGAAACGAGACAGGAATTTGAAACACCTGAAAAAGAAGAGGAAATGGCAACCGAAGATCACAAAGCACTAAGGGACTTCGCCACACCTAAGGTGACTGAACTGCAGTCAAGCATCACGAGGCCCATAATAGCTGCAAATACGTTTGAAATTAAGCCGGGAACAATTCAAATGATTGTAATTCGGTTCGATTTGGGGATTGGTGAATGACGATTCAAACGAGCATCTGGTCAGTTTCCTAGAGATATGTGACACCTTTCGGTATAATGGAGTGTCAGATGATGCAGTAAGACTTCGCTTGTTCCCCCATTCACCCTATGGGACAAGGCGAAGAGTTGGCTACACTCTCTACCATCCGGATCTATAACTACGTGGGAAGACCTAGCTCAGAAATTCCTCGCCAAATTTTTCCCACCTGCAAAAACGGCAAAAATGAGGAACGAGATAACGATGTTTGAACAGCAACACGGGGAGTCATTGTATGAGGCATGGGAAAGATATAAAGAATTACTTCAAAAATGTCCACATCATGGGTTGCCGAAATGGTTGCAATTGAACACATTTTATAATGGATTGAATGGGAACATCAGAACGAGCTTTGATGCGACGGTGTGGAGCATTTATGGCAAAAGAGCTATGAGGAAGCGTATGATTTGATAGAGACTATGGTAGCTAACAATTACCAAAGGCCTACCACGAGAATGAATCAAGCAAAGGTTGCAGGAGTGTTAGAAGTTGATGGAATGACTGGCAATACAAGCACTGATTTCAGCACTCTCAAAGAAATTTGATTCTATGGCGGGGTGCAATTACAACAAACACAATAGGTACAACAAGTGGCAATTATTTGTGAGTTATGCGGCGGAGAACATTCTACGGACCAATGTGCAATTAATCCACCCTCTGTGTAATTTGTGGGTAGCTACAATAGAATTCGCAAAACACTTATCGAATACGCACAACCAAGGGAATAGAAACCATCCAAATCATGGTGGAGTAATAATCAACAACAAGCTCCAAGGTCTTCCTACCCCCGAGATTTTCGACCCATCAACAACCAACCCAATACCAAGAAAGGAAATCGATTTGGAGGAGTTGGTGACAAAGTACATAACCAACAATGAAGCGACCATGAAAAATCAAGCAATGGCTATGAAAGCACAAGAAATGGCCATGAAATCACAAGAATCGGCAATCAAGAATTTAGAGAACCAGATAGGACAAATTACGTTGGTAATCGAATAATAGACCACAAGGAACACTACCAAGTGATACCAAAAGAAACCCAAAAGGTAATCACGAGCAATGTCAAGCTATTATGTTGAGGAGTGGAAGACATCTTGAGGGCAAGAACCAAAAAAAAACATCGGGTGTAAAAGAGGTTGAAACAGAGATATGGAAAATGCAAAGATTGAGGCGAAGGTATGAAGATAAACCCGGTGAAAACGAGAATCCTAGTGAGTGAACCGGTTAGCTATCCTCCCCACCATTTCAAAGAAAGAATCCAAAAGCGAAAAGTAGACAAACAACCAAGAAAATTTTGGAAGTTTTAAGAAACTTCAAATCAATATCCCGTTGCGAAGCCACGGAGCGAGATGCCTAGTTATGCCAAATTCATGAAAGGGATTCTATCGAGGAAAAAGAAGTTGGACGACTATGAGACAAAGAGCATTAATGTAAAAGTGTAGTGCAGTGTTACAGCGAAAATTGCCACCAAAGTTGAAAGACCCAGGTAGCTTCACCATTCCATTTACAATTGGGAATACGACGTTCAACAAATGTCTGTGTGACTTGGGAGCAAGTATGAATCTTATACCGCTATCTGTCTACACAGAGTTGGGGTTGCCTGCACCCAAGCCTACAAACATTTCTTTGCAATTGGCAGATAGGTCAGTAACATATCCAAGAGGCATTGTGGAGGACATTCTAGTGAAAGTGGACAAGTTCATATTCCCTACAGACTTCATTATCTTAGACTATGAGGAAGATAAAAACATCCCAATCATTCTAGGGAGGCCTTTCTTGGCTACGGGTAGGACGTTCATCGATGTAAAAAAAGGAGAACTGACTATGAGGGTTCAAGACCAGGAAATTAAATTCAATGTGTTTAAGGCCATGAAATTCCCGACGGATGGTGAAGAATGTTTTTGGATGGATCTTATTGACCACAAAATTGGCGAAGACATGAACAAGAGCTTGGAGAACGATCCATTGGTGACAACATTATTGGGAGATGAAGGACTCGATGATCCGAAAATTAGAGAATATTTGCAAGTATTCGACTCTCTGCCACGAGTGAGCAGATTCAAAACACCATTCGAAACGTTGCACATGGAAGAGCAAACAATGACAAGAATGAAATCGTCATTGGAGAAACTGTTAGGTTTGTAATATTCATGAACGCAATCAAATTGCAAAATAATGCGGAAGCGTGTAAAAATCAGAGTTTAAAAAATTTACAAACCATATACCCGGATCACCCTTTATGCATAATTATTAATTAAACGAAAAGATAAAGAATAAAATCATACCCTTGAAGATCGAGCTTCCTCAGGTACAAGTTCACCTCCAAATCCTTTCGCGTTCAACTTGAATCCACCGGGGTTTTGTTCCTTCCTTTGATCAACATTAGCCACCCTTATGTTTGGCCTCTAGAGGTGATCCACCAAGGAAAAATAAAGAATTCAAGAAGATGGTGTATTTGCCTCAAACCCTAGTTTTCTATCTCTATAGAAAAGGGTACTCTCCAACAAATTAGAATTATGTCGTTGTAAAAGTCAACAACCCCATCGCCCATAATAAGACTCCTCTTATTTATAGATGTGGGCAACCCACCTTAACAATTAAGGAATTGGGTTTTAATTTAATTAATTAAATTCTTTTAATTAATTAAGCTCCCTAATCTTATTAGGGATAATTAATTAAACTCCTTTAACTAATTTTCCCTCCTAATCCTATTAGGAATAAATGAGAGTACTTATATTAAATTAATTCCTAAACTCTTTTAGAAATTAAAATAATAATAATTGTAATAATATTAATAAGACTCCTCTTATTAATTTATATTTAATATTTCTAAAATATTAAATAATAATATTAAGCTATTTAATTTATTCTATCACCATAGATTAAATTAAATATACATAATATATTATTACGATTATGCCATTAACTTCTTAAATAATTATTCTTCCTTTTATGGTGTGACCCTTTAAGTTCTCCATATTAAACCGGTTGTGAATAAATCAATTAGAACAATTCTAATCTTATTTAAATAAATAAATTAAACAATTAATTTATTTAAATAAATAATATTTATTCTACAATAGGATAAGCCTCCTAGCGATCAACGACTTTCCAGATAATATAGATTTCAACATTAATCATAAAAGAACCTTTGAGTAAAAATAGTTACCGCACAATTCAATCCTTCCACCATACAATGTCCCAATTAAATATAAGACATGGAATTCTTCATCACAAGTCTTATTTTATTTAATTATATGTATTTCGATCCTTAAATGCACAACTCCAAATAATGCAAATTAGAAACTCCTTTCTAATTTCATTCGCGCCGCCAAGGACTCTTTGGGTTGTCATTTATCGAATCACATAGGACATTTCTTTTTTATTAGAAGTGGTAGATTCTTTATTGATCATACATTATCTCCATGTACAACTTATTATACCCAAGCATACCCTTTGATATACCCTAAGGGTCTTAAGGAATAAGTCAAAGTATAACTCATCATACACAAGATACTATGATGATCTCAAGTCCAAGGATTACTTGTACTACTATCACTACTGAGAATTCCTATTGATGCAAATAAAACTCCATTAGGTATTCCTTAGCGAGCCACGTTCAAATGAACTTATTCTCTAATAAGCACCTACATACTTGCTTTAGTGTCTCCACACAAATGATCATGAGATCAATCATCCTCATCCAATGAGCAAGCAACGTATGTACCAATCTATCCGGATTCACTAATCCCCAATTTAGTAATCCAACGATTGGGAACTATTTTAGTTTTAAGCTTTCTAAGAATTTAGATCTCATTAGAATGATCATCATCATTATTCTAAAAGCATTGCTTAAAACTATGGGTTTATCACATATTATAAAACAACATCATCATGTAGATAATTAAAAGCCTTTAATAAATTAATACTTTTTATTAATAAATGAATAAGATTGTTACAAAGTATATGCTTTATCATCAAACATGATTGGCTTGTGTGCATACTACTTTCAATCTCCCACTTGCACTAAAGCCAATCGTCATGGTAACTCATACTCTTCTTCTCTAAGTGACGATTATCCTGCTGTTGGATAAGCTTTAGTTAATGGATATGTAATGTTGTTCATGAGAGTCCACTTTTTCTATAGTGATTTCCCATCTTTCAGTGATTCTATTAATCAAATGAAAGTGCCACAACACATGTTTAGATCCAAGATGAGACTTAGGAACTATTCCTAGTTCTGTAATGAACTTTTAATCCAAACAATCAACTTGCAGCTTCATTTATAGCTATATACTTTGTCTTTATCACTAAATCAGCAACTCTTTGCTGTTTGGAACCTTTCCAATTCACTGCACCACTGTTAAAGATAACGCTTTACCTTTAAAGTGGATTTTTACGTCATCTTGGTGCGTCTCGAAAAACTTGAGTCTGTTAAGCCCTCTAGTTTTAATTTAGACCCACCATGAATATGATCACATCCTTAGTGCTTGGGTTAAGCACTTTAAGATGTTTTTCATCGACTCATAGTGAACTTCTCCATAATACGATCGATCAACATCGTGTCTCGTATATTTCATTGCATACATGATAGTCACTCATGCGACCTCTCTTTTCGTGAGTCGTGGGGACTATTAAGAGAGATACACTCCATAGCTCATCTACATGAGACATCTCTTAGAGTTTGCCATGCTAAGCGACTTTAGCATCAAATGAATATACGCCTTGGGTTAAGTCGAGCATCCTCTTGTATCTATCTATATAGATTTTATCCCCAATTAAGATACTCTTCCAAATCATTCATGGAGGAATGTTTAGACAACTTTATCTTTACTGATTGTAGCATTGGTATGTAATTTCTCATCCGTAGTATATCAACATATAATACTAGAAATTTCACGACGCTCACACTGGCCCTTTTGTACACACTAGAAGTCTTACCTCATCGAATGTAACTCTGGATCATCATCTTCTATTATGTGTACCTCATCATCATCATCCATGATGAATCCATACCTCCTAGGTATCTTTGGTACTATTCCGCATTTACGATTCGGTTTGTGGTACAATAGTTCATCTACGTGTTCCTCTTATTTGACTTATAGTGTTTTTGTGATTCTTGAACTCTTCAAGATCTATTATTCTCCCACTAGCCCCTTCAATGATAAACACCTTTATCTTAGA
Organism: Panax quinquefolius; assembly: GCA_020205615.1. Lineage (NCBI taxonomy): Eukaryota > Viridiplantae > Streptophyta > Magnoliopsida > Apiales > Araliaceae > Panax > Panax quinquefolius. The sequence goes on along the minus strand of CM035157.1, from coordinate 45,398,251 downwards.
AGAAAGCGTGTTTATAACAAACACCTTTTGCTAAGTAGGATTATAGAACATATACCCTAAACTTACTTTAGGATGTCCCACAAATCGACACTTATAAAATCTTGTCCCAAGCTTATCCTTTGAAACCTTTTCACACAAGTTGGACAACCCCTTATCTTAACATACTTAAGATTAGGAATCCTCCCCATCCATAACTTTTATGGAGTCTTGAAATGGATTTTAAGGTTACCATTTTGTAGATATGCAACCATTTCTAGGACATGACCCTGAGGGATCTTTGAAATGTCGGTAAAATCATTTTGGATCGTACCATGTTCAACAAGGTATGATTTTTCCTTCGAGATACATCTATCAATTATTATGTATCGAGAGGTGTCCATTATGAGAAAACCATTTGAGATGATCTAGAAACTTCTTGCACAAGTATTCCTTCCTTGATCCGATCAAAGAATCCTAATACTTTGCCAACTGTTTCACTTTTGAATTCTTTGAACCTTTCAAATAATTCACACTTGTATTTCAACAAATACATACATTCAACTCTTTGAATGATCATCTCCTTTTCTTATACTAGTTTGTTCAATTTACAAAATAATTTTTCACGTAAGTCAGTATACAAAATCCATTAAGTAATATTCCATTCTATACAAAACATTATTATTATAAATAGAACAACAATTGTTCTTAATTATAATACCAAAGTTTTCATTGTCCAACAATAAAATGGAAATAATGTTTTTAACAAGAACCGGAATACAATAACAACTTATTGACTTAATAGATTTTTTCAGTAGGCATTGCTAAACTATAAGTTTTTATGGCTAATGTGGCAACCTTTGCTACATTTCCCACACATAGGATTACTTATATTTGTTTAGCTTTCTACTACGCTTGGTCCCTTCATAAATCTATATTTATGATAACCAAAGTCGGTATCCAATACCCAAGTGGAACCTTGACTTAAAGAAAAATTTATTTCAATCATGAACAAATTTGTATTTGTAACCGAAACTTCACTAAGCTTCTTTTGTTAGCCTCTCGCAAGATGCTTCTGCAGATTTCTTTACAAATGTCCGAGGCTTATTGCGGTGGAAGCAAACTCCTTTGCTATCCAGATCCGCTTTTGTTCTTATTATCCTTTATTTATGCCTTTCTATTTACCTTCTTTGAATCGTTCTTCTTTTCGGAAGATCCTTTGGCCCCTACCAAGAAGACATGGTCTTTCTTGGTTGGAAAGTGACTCTCAACATTTTTCAATATGATAAGCAAATCAACGAGGCCGATATCTAGCTTGTTCTCATATGAAAAATTCACAACAATTGTGAAAGGAGTCCGGAGTGAGTGCAAGATCAAATCTTGGCTCAACTCTCCATCCATGACAAAACTAGTTGTCCTAATTGATCAATCAAATTAATTATGTTAAGGACTTTTTGTCTGCATTTTATAGTGCCATTGGCCATTCTAGATCGGAAGAGCTCCTTAGATATCTCGATATCTATCGGCCCCACTTTCCTCACCATCAACTACTTGATGTGCGGGAATATAGTAAGAACATCCATAGTTTCATCGCCGATTTCAAGCTCGTTACTCATGGATGCGAGCATGATGCATTGAGCCAACTATGCATCATCTTGCCACTTTCTAAAAGTAGCAATTTCTTCCTCAGAGGCATTGTCTGCAACCATTGCAGGGATAGGCGTATTAAGGACATAAGATAGCTTTTCACTATGAGAACTATTCTCAAATTCCTTAACCAATCCGCTTTATTTATTCCAGATTAATTTAGCATCTAATATGCTACGCAGTTGATAGTAATTTAGACATTATAAAATTCTATAAATGAATTTGTAATTAACAACATTTTAACATACATTCTTTTATTAATTACCAAAATAAATTAGGTCTTGTTTTAAATTGGTATCTCCCACTATTTTCTTCAAACTATATTACCCTCACTTATATAGTTCGGCAAAATCTAATTAAAGATTTGCTAGTGAGAATAAGGATCCCATTTCAAATGTATATAGCCTTGTGTCACCACAACAAACTATATATAAATAAATAGGTAGACAACTTTTGTCAATTACATCAACTATGCAACTCCTTTTCTTTTGTCTCTTAGATTATTTTGATCAAGTGGTGGCACATCCGAATCAAAATTATCCAAGTTAAGTCCGACCTAGCACTCCATATATTCAAAAAAGAAAAATATCATCCTTGTGGTGACACAACAAAACAATATTGTTCAATTTTCTTTATAAGCATCAAATGTGATAAATTAACATCTTAAATACTTAATACTTGCCTTGTGGTGACACAACAAACTCATATTAAATATTTAATACTCTATTAATTTTATCATGCTAGAAGGCGACGTTCGATATTCCAAATATCTTTGAACGCTTAGGACATAATATATAAAAATTTGAGGGATTTATTATTAAATTTGTCTCATCTTGTTTAGCGCGCATGCACATATATATATAAAACGCGTCATATTAATAAACATGAGAAGCATGTTTGCATAATATATATATATATATATATATATAGCATGCATATATAGAATACTATATTCTACCCGAATTGATTATCTTATATTATACGGGATTACTAAATTGGGGATTAGTGAATCCTGGATAGATTGTACATACGCCGCTTTGCTCATTGGATGAGGATGATTGATCTCATGATCATTTTGTGGAGACACTAAAAAGTATGTAGTCAATAGGAATTCCTCAGAGTGATAGTAGTACAAGTAATCCTTGACTTGAGATCATCTATCTTGTGTATGATGAGTTATACTTGACTTATTCCTTAAGACCCTTAGGTATATCAAAGGGTATGCACATGGAGATAATGTATGATCAATAAAGAATCTACCACTTCTAATAAAAGAAGAGAAATGTCCTATGTGATTCGATAAAACCAAAAGTTTCTAATTTGCATTATTTGGAGTCAGGCATTTAAGAGTTAAAAACCCTATTTAATTGGGACGACATCAGATGGTGGAAGGATTGTGAGAACCTAAAAGGTCACACCATACAAAAGGAAGAATAATTATTAAAGAAGTTAATGGCATAATCGTAATAATATAAGTTATGTATAATTAATTTAATCTATGGTGATAGAATAAATTAAATAGTTTAATATTTATTATTTAATATTTTAGAAATATTAAATATAAATTAATAAGAGGAGTCTTATTAATATTATTACAATTATTATTATTTTAATTTCTAAAAAGAGTTTAGGAATTAATTTAATATAAGTACTCTCATTTATTCCTAATAGGATTGGGAGGAAAATTAGTTAAAGGAGTTTAATTAATTATCCCTAATAAGATTAGGGAGCTTAATTAATTAAAAGAATTTAATTAATTAAATAAATCCCAATTCCTTAATTGTTAAGGTGGGTTGCCCACATCTATAAATAAGAGAGTCTTATTATGGGTGGAGGGTGGTTGACTTTACAACTACGTAATAATTCCAATTAGTTGAGAGTACTTCTTTCTATAGAGATAGAAAACTAGTGGTTTGGAGCCATATACACCATCTTCTTGAATTTTCTTCTTCTTGGTGGATCACCTCTGAGGCCAAACACATGGGTGGCTAACGCCGATCAAAGGAAGGAACCAAACCGGTGGATTCAAGTTGAATGCGAAAAGGATTGGAGGTGAACTTGTAATTCGAGGAAGCTCGATCTTCAAGGGTATGATTTTATTCTTTTGTTTTTTCGCTTTAATTAATAATTGTGCATAAAGGGTGATCCTGTATATGGTTTGTAAAATTTTTAAACTCGATTTTACACGCTCAAGCAACTTTTTATGCAATTGGATCAAGCAACCTATGAATTTTATAAACCTAACAAAGGTATCAAAGCCAAAACCTTTATGCAAATTATTAATTGTTTTAATTTTGATATGTATATTGATATGTGTTTAAAAAGCAAAGAAATAATATTTAAATATAACTATTACATTTAAATTCATTTTTTCAAGGAAATCATGCAACGCATTTGAATTCAAGAAAAGTACGTGCAAGGTTTTAAAAAAAAAAAAAGATATGGGCTAATGTGAAAACCCAAAGAAGGTACTTGATAATCTAATTTTTTTTTTTTTTGGACACGCACGCTTTTTTTTTTTGAAAAGCAACTAGATTATGCTACTATTATTATATATATATAATAGTTACATATATTTATAATATATTATTCTCAATAATTTTATAATTAAAATAAAAGGTTTATTTAATTTTAAAATAAAGGTTTATTTTAATTTTAAAAAGTTTATTTTAATTTTAAAATTAAATTTCATGATAACTAATTAGAGAGGGATAACTAATTGGAGTTGAAATTGTATTCCATCTTTCCTTAAATAAAGGAGTTTATTTAGATATTGAAATAGAATTTCATATTATTCAAAAATAAAGAGTTTATTTGTGAATAGGAAAGAGAATCCATGTTTCTTTAAATAAAGGAGTTTATTTAGATATGAAATAAGATTTCATATTATTCAAAATAAAAGAGTTTATTTGTGAATAGGAAGAATATCCGTGTTTCCTTTAATATTTTTTTTACATGGAATCGATTCCATAATTAATTAAAATAAAAGAGTTTATTTTAATTAAAGATTTTTTTTACGTGGAATCGATTCCCAAAAAATTAGATAAATTAAAATAAAATAGTTTTATTTTGATTTAAATTTGGATTAAAATAAAGGAGTTTATTTTGATTCAAAAATAGATTTTATATTAACTAAAGTTGCCCATTAAATGATATCAATATATATAAAATGTTTATTATTCATAAGATGAATGTTATTTATTGATGATGTGTATGATAATAAATGGGATTGATTATGGACTATTGACTAAATGTGATTGGATTTTATTTTAGTTGGATGCATGAATGTATGGGTTTTATTAAATGGGTTCTGTTCTCGCTTTCTCTAATTTTTTCTTAAATGTAAATTCTAACTCCCTCCTATGTATTTCCCTCGATCGCCGATCAAGGTTTCTATTTATTTTAAATAGTCAGGTAATAGGAATAGTTAGAATTAATTTTTAGAAAATTAGAGAGCAAAGGAGTAAGGAGCGCTTGAAGAATTCGTTATTTGTAATGGAGCCCGGTTTAAATGTAATAGTTATATTTAAATATTATTTCGCACCCCTAGGGAGCTGACCTTTGGTTCACTGGTGGCTCTAAAGGAACCAAACTAGAATAAAAGTCCATAATCAATCCGGGTAGAATATAGTATTCTATATGTGCATGCTATACTATATATATATTATATATTATGCAAACATGCTTCTCATGTTTATTAATATAATCGCCGATTATATATATATATGAGCATGCGCTAAACAAGATGAGACAAATTTAATAATAAATCCTCAAATTTTTATATTAAGTCATAAGCGCTCAAAGATATTTGGAATATCGAACGTCAGCCTTTCAGCATGATAAAATTAATAGAGTATTAAATATTTAATATGAGTTTGTTGTGTCACCACAAGGCAAGTATTAAGTATTTAAGATGTTAATTTATCACATTTGATGCTTATAAAGAAAATTGAACAATATTGTTTTGTTGTGTCACCACAAGGATGATATTTTTCTTTTGAATATATGGAGTGCTAGGTCGGACTTAACTTGGATAATTTTGATTCGGATGTGCCACCACTTGGATCAAAATAATCTAAGAGGCAAAAGAAAAGGAGTTGCATAGTTGATGTAATTGATAAAAAGTTGTCTACCTATTTATTTATATATAGTTTGTCAGGTCACCACAAGGCTATATACATTTGAAATGGGATCCTTATTCTCACTAAAGAAATCTTTTAATTAGATTTTGGCCGAACTATATAAGTGAGGGTAATATAGTTTGAAGAAAATAGTGTGGAGATACCAATTTAAAACAAGACCTAATTTATTTTGGTAATTAATAAAAGAATGTATGTTAAATGTTGTTAATTACAAATTCATTTACGTAATTTTATAATGTCTAAAATTACTATCAATCGCTGCACGAAGCATATTAGATGCTAAATTAACTAGAATCAATTAAACCAGATTGGTTAAGGAATTTGAGAATAGTTCTCATCATAAATTTAAAAGCTATCTTATGTCCTTAATACGCCTATCCCCGCAATGTAAGGCGCATAATGCCTCCGAGGAAGAAATTGCTACTTTTAGAAAGTGGCAAGATGATGCATAGTCGGCTCAACGCATCATGCGCCGCATCCATGAGTAACGAGCTTCAGCCACAAATATGAAACTATGGATGTTCTTACTATATTCCCGCACATCAAGTAGTTGATGGTGAGGAAAGTAGACCCGATAGATATCAGACATCTAAGGAGCCTTCCGATCTAGAACGGCTAATGGCACTATAGTATGCATAAAAAGTCCTTAACATAATTAATTTGATTGATCAATTAGACAACTAGTTTTGTCATGGATGGAGAGTTGAGCCAAGATGATTGCACTCATTCCCTACTCCTTTCACAATTGTTGTGAATTTCATATGAATAGATATAAATTTGCTTATCATGTTGAAAATGTCGAGAGTCACTTTCCAACCAAGAAAGACCATGTTTCATCGGTGGTAGGGCCAAAGGATCTTCTCAAAAGAAGAACGATTCAAAGAAGGTAAATAGAAAGGCATAAACACGGATGAGAAGCAAAGGAGTTTGCTTTCCAATCGCAATAAGCCCGACAAACAAAAGAAGCTTAGTGAAGTTTCGGCTATAATACGCTTTTGTTCATGATTGAAATAAATTTTTCTTTAAGTCAAGGTTCCACTTGGGTATTGGATAATGACTTTTGGTTATCATAAATATAGATTTATGAAGGACCAAAGCTATAAAAGCGGAAATGTAGCAAAGGTTGCCACATTAGCCTTATTCCAGCTTCGTTGAAACTTCCTCTCCGCTCTCTAATTTTCTAAAATTAAGCGGGTTGTCCAACTTGTGTGAAAAGTGCTTTCAAAGGCCAAGCTTGGGACAAGATTTTATAAGTGTGACTTGTGGGACATCCTAAAGTAAGTTTTCTTCTGACTTGAAAGGTTCAAGAATCACACCAAAACCTCAAGTCAAATCCTTTGTAATTCCATGCACTAATAAATCAATCTATTCCTATTACACAACTATTTAAAATAAATAGAAACCTTGATCGCCAATAAGGGAAGTACATAGAGGAGTTAGAATTTACATTAGAAAAAATTAGAGAAGACGATTCACGAATCTCATTTAATAAAACCCATACATTCATGCATCCAACTAAAATAAAATCCAATCACATTGGTCAATAGTCCATAATCAATCCCATTTATTATCATACACAATCAATAAAGAATCTACCACTTAATAAAAAAGAGAATGTCCTATGTGATTCGATAAATGACAACCCAAGGTTGGGTAAGTGTAATGAAAATAATAAAATACATATAATTAAATAAAAAGACAAGAATTCCAATGTCTTATATTTAATTGGGACATCAGATGGTGGAAGGATCAGGATTGAATCAGAACTATTTAATTATTATTTTAATTTCTAAAAGAGTTTAGGAATTGATTTAATATAAGTACTTTCATTTATTCCTAATAGATTGGGAGGAAAATTAGTTAAAGGAGTTTAATTAATTATCCCTAATAAGATTAGGGAGCTTAATTAATTAAAAGAATTTAATTAAATAAAAAATCCCATTTAATTGTTAAGGTGGGTTGCCCACATCATAAATAGAGGAGTCTTAGGTGGTGGGGTGGTCGACTTTACAACCACGTAATAATTCCAATTAGTTGGAGAGTACCCTTTTCTATAGAGATAAAACTAGGGTTTGAGCCATATACACCATCTTGAATTTTCTTCTTCCTTGGTGGATCACCCCTAGAGGCCAAAACATGGGTGGCTAACGTTGATCAAAGGAAGGAACCAAACCCGAATGGATTCAAGTTGAACGCGAAAAGGATTGGAGGTGAACACTGAGGAAGCTCGATCTTAATACAAACCTAATGAATAATAAACATCCAACTTAAAATATCATATATATATCAATAAATCATTTAATGGAATAATAAACATTTAATATAGTTAATATAATGGGCAAATTTAGTTAATATAAAATCTATTTTTAAATCAAAATAAACTCCTTTATTTTAATCCAAATTTAAATCAAAATAAAACTATTTTATTTTAATTTATCTAATTTTTGAATAAAATAAACTATTTTATTTTAATCAAAATAAACTCCTTTATTTTAATTAATTATGGAATCCAATTCCACGTAAAAAAATCTTTAATTAAAATAAACTCTTTTATTTTAATTAATTATGGAATCCAATTCCATGTAAAAAAAATATTAAAGGAAACACGGATATATTCTTTCCTATTCACAAATAAACTCTTTTATATTGAATAATATGAAATCTTATTTCATATCTAAATAAACTCCTTTATTTAAGGAAACATGGATTCTCTTTCCTATTCACAAATAAACTCTTTTATTTTGAATAATATGAAATCTATTTTATATCTAAATAAACTCCTTTATTTAAGGAAAGATGGAATACAATTTCAACTCCAATTAGTTATCATGGAATCCAATTCCAACTCTAATTAGTTATCATGAAATTTAATTTTAAAATTAAAATAAACTTTTTTAAAATTAAAATAAACCTTTATTTTAATTATAAAATTATTGAGAATAATATATTATATATATATATGTAACTATATATATATATATAATAATGCATATTATTATATATATATATATATATATATATATATAATATACTATATATATACATAATCTAGTTGCTTTTCAAAAAAAAAAAAAGAGCGATGTATGTCCAAAAAAAAAAATTTAGATTATCCGTGCACTTTTTCGGGTTTTCACGTGGCCCATATCTTTTTTTTTTTTTTTTTTTTTTTTTTATAAAACCTTGCACATGCTTTTCTTGAATTCCGTGCGTTGCATGATTTCCCTTGAACAAACCGAATAGAAACTAAGCGTAGGAGTTTATATATATAATATATATTATATATATATATAAACCGTAGGAATGAGCATCACAAAAAAAAATTGCCCGCTTTTTTTTTTTTTATTTATTAAATTTTATACAATAAAATTATGCCCAATTAAATTGTTCTAAACACATATCAATATACATATCAAATTAAAACAATTAATAATTTGCATAAAGGTTTGGCTCTGATGCCACTATTAGGTTTGTAAAATTCATGTGCGCAATCAAATTGCATAAAAAGTGCGGAAGCGTGTAAAATCAGAGTTTAAAAATTTTACAAACCATATACCCGGATCACCCTTTATGCACAATTATTAATTAAACGAAAAGACAAAGAATAAAATCATACCCTTGAAGATCGAGCTTCCTCAGGTACAAGTTCACCTCCAATCCTTTTCGCATTCAACTTGAATCCACCGGGTTTGGTTCCTTCCTTTGATCAACGTTAGCCACCCATGTGTTTGGCCTCTAGAGGTGATCCACCAAGGAAGAAGAAAATTCAAGAAGATGGTGTATATGGAATAAATGAGAGTACTTATATTAAATTAATTCCTAAACTCTTTTAGAAATTAAAATAATAATAATAATTGTAATAATATTAATAAGACTCCTCTTATTAATTTATATTTAATATTTCAAAAAATATTAAATAATAAATATTAAGCTATTTAATTTATTCTATCAACATAGATTAAATTAAATATACTTAACATATTATTACGATTATGCCATTAACTTCTTAAATAATTATTCTTCCTTTTATGGTGTGACCCTTTAGGTTCTCCATATTAAACCGGTTGTGAATAAATCAATTAGAACAATTCTAATCTTATTTAAATAAATAAATTAAACAATTAATTTATTTAAATAAATAATATTTATTCTACAATAGGGATAAGCCTCCCTAGCGATCAACGACTTTCCAGATAATATAGATTTCAACATTAATCATAAAAGAACCTTTGAGTAAATAGTTACCGCACAATTCAATCCTTCCACCATACAATGTCCCAATTAAATATAAGACATGGAATTCTTTATCAAGTCTTATTTTATTTAATTATATGTATTTCGATCCTTAAATGCACAACTCCAAATAATGCAAATTAGAAACTCCTTTCTAATTTCATTCTGCCTTGGCCAAGGACTACTGGGTTGTCATTTATCGAATCACATAGGACATTTCTCTTCTTTATTAGAAGTGGCGATTCTTTATTGATCATACATTATCTCCATGTACAACTTATTATACCTAAGCATACCCTTTGATATACCCTAAGGGTCTTAAGGAATAAGTCAAAGTATAACTCATCATACACAAGATACTATGATGATCTCAAGTCCAAGGATCACTTGTACTACTATCACTACAGGAATTCCTATTGACAGGCAAGTAAAACTCCATTAGGTATTCCTTAGCGAGCCACGCTCAGTGTACTTATTCTCTAATAAGCACCTACATACTTGCTTTAGTGTCTCCACATAAATGATCATGAGATCAATCATCCTCATCCAATGAGCAAGCAACGTATGTACCAATCTATCCGGATTCACTAATCCCCAATTTAGTAATCCAACGATTGGGAACTATTTTAGTTTTAAGCTTTCTAAGAATTTAGATCTCATTAGAATGATCATCATCATTATTCTAAAAGCATTGCTTAAAACTATGGGTTTATCACATATTATAAAACAGCATCATGTAGATAATTAAAAGCCTTTAATAAATTAACACTTTTTATTAATAAATGAATAAGATTGTTACAAAGTATATGCTTTATCATCAAACATGATTGGCTTGTGTGCATACTACTTTCAGAAACCACCAATTCTTGAGTTGAAACCACTCCCTAAACACCTCAGGTATGCGTATTTAGGCAATTTAAATTCTTTACCTGTTATTATTTCTGCTGCACTTAACGAACTGCAGGAAGAAAAGTTACTGCGAGTACTTCGGGAACACAAATCGGCAATAGGATGGACAATTGCGGACATCAAAGGAATCAGTCCATCCTTTTGCATGCACAAAATTTTGTTGGAGGACGATGCTAAACCGGTCGTGGAGCAACAGAGACGGCTCAATCCGATCATGAAAGAGGTAGTCAAGAAGGAAATTCTGAAGTGGTTAGACGCAGGTATCATCTACCCAATTTCAGATAGCAAGTGGGTTAGTCCAAAGGCAATGTATGTCTTAGAAAAGGGAGGTATGATTGTGGTTCAGAACGAAAATAATGAGCTGATTCCAACAAGAACAGTGACTGGATGGAGAGTTTGCATGGACTACAGAAAATTGAATAAAGCAACTCGCAAAGATCATTTTCCTCTACCCTTCATCGATCAAATGCTGGACAGACTGGCGGGTCATGCATACTATTGCTTATTGGATGGATACTCGGGGTATAATCAAATTGTCATCGCTCCTGAGGATCAAGAGAAGACAACATTTACGTGCCCATATGGTACGTTCGCATTCAGGAGAATGTCATTCGGACTGTGTAATATACCTGCCACTTTCCAACGGTGCATGATGGCCATCTTCTCAGATATGGTGCAAAAGAATGTGGAAGTCTTCATGGAGGATTTCTCTGTCTATGGGGATAATTTTGATGCGTGCTTGGAAAATCTAGTAATGGTCTTACAAAGATGCTACCACACAACTGGGTGCTTAATTGGGAGAAATGCCACTTTATGGTGGAAGAAGGCATAATTTTGGGAAACAAAGTCTCAGCGCAAGGATTGGAGGTTGATAAAGCAAAGTTGGAAACAATTGAGAAATTGCCTCTGCCCAGCTCAATCAAAGGTATTAGAAGCTTCATAGGAGACGCTGGGTTCTATAGGAGGTTCATACAGGATTTTTCAAAAATAGAAAAACCATTGTGTAGCCACCTGGAGAAGGATTCAGTATTCAAGTTTGATGAGGAGTGTAAGTTGGCCTTCGAGTTGTTAAAGAAAAAGCTAACTACAACACCCATTATCGTCGCTCCGGATTGGAGCATGCCGTTTGAATTAATGTGTGATGCAAGTGATTATGCAATCGGGGCTGTGTTGGGCCAACGACGAGACAAGATATTTCATGCTATTTATTATGCAAGTAAAACACTCACAAAGACTCAATTGAATTACACAACAACAAAAGAAGAATTACTTGCAGTGGTGTACGCGTTTGATAAATTTCGGGCCTACTTGATCGGAACAAGGGTGATAGTCTATACGGATGATGTGGCCATTCGGTATTTGATCGCGAAAAAAGATGCAAAACCACGTCTTATCCGATGGATTCTCCTCCTACAAGAATTTGACTTAGAGATCAAGGATAGAAAGGGGACAGAGAACCAAGTTGCTGATCATCTGTCAAGGCTGGAAAATCTTGACAAAGAGAAAGAGGACAAGTGTGTCATTAACAAGACCTTCCCGGATGAGCAATTATTCAGGATTCAGTCAGAAGTACCATGGTATGCAGACTTCTTCAATTATCTAGTCAGTAACATACTACCTCCTGATCTTACACGACAGTAGAAAAAGAAGTTTATGCATGATGTTAAATGGTATATGTGGGATGAGCCATACTTGTTGAAACAATGTACCGACAAGATGATCTGAAGATGTGTGCCACACAGCGAAGTGAAGAACATCTTGCACGAATGTCACTCATCTGCATATGGCGGGCATTATGGTAGTACAAGAACAGCAGCAAAGGTGCTTTAATCAGGGTTTTATTGGCCAACGCTATTTAAAGACGCTCACCAATTTGTCAAAACATGTGATCGATGCCAAAGAGTGGGTAACATATCAAAAAGAAATGAAATGTCGTTACAAGCAATTTTAGAGGTCGAAATCTTCGATGTATGGGGCATTGACTTCATGGGACCATTCCCCTCGTCTCTTAGCAATCAATACATTTTACTCGCGATAGATTCTGTCTCTAAATGGGTGGAAGCCATAGCGCTACCATCGAACGATGCCAAAGTGGTCCTAAGGTTTTTACAAAAAAATATCTTTACAAGGTTTGGAACACCGAGGGCCATAATAAGTGATGAGGGAAATCATTTCTGCAACAAAGCTTTTACAGCACTTCTGGCAAAATATGGGGTCAATCACAAAATAGCGACGGCTTATCATCCCCAAACCAATGGACAAGCATAGGTGTCAAATAGGGAGGTCAAGAAAATATTGGAAAAAGTAGTCAACCCAAATCATAAGGATTGGTCGCTTCGATTAGATGACGCACTTTGGGCATACCGGACTGCATACAAGACTCCAATCGGCATGTCACCCTACCAGTTGTTGTATGGAAAAGTATGTCACCTTCCGATTGAGCTAGAACACAAGGCTTACTGGGCTATTCAAAAACTGAACTTCGATCAAGCAGCAATGGGGGAAAAGAGATTACTACAGCTAAATGAGCTTGACGAATTCAGATTAAAAGCTTACGAGAATGCACAATTATACAAGGAAAAGGTGAAAAAATGGCACGATCAGAAAATCAATCACCGAACTTTCATGCCAGGTCAAGCAGTGCTGTTGTTCAATTCAAAACTGAGATTGTTTCCAGGAAAACTTAAATTGCGGTGGTCAGGACCATTCACCATAAAAACGATTTTCCCAAATGGCGCCGTGGAGCTGTATAGCAGAAACCCATTGGAAACCTTCAAGGTCAACGGTCAAAGATTGAAGCACTACTAGGGTGAGGATGCAAATGTGGACACCATCAACATTACCCTCACAGACACACAATAAGACATGAGGGACTGTTGAGTTAGCGACATTAAATCAAGCGCTACTTGGGAGGCAACCCAAGCTCTAAACTCTATCTCATACTTACATTTAAATTTTAGTTTATAGCTTAGTCAATAGAATGTATACTTGGAAAATAACAAAATCTCTATAATTGCAGAAACCCAGAGCAGGAACAGTCAAGAAGCAACATTATTCAAATCCATAACATGGGCTAAGAAAGCTTGACATCCGTTTTTCAATAAACGAATAGCTTTATGATTAGATATGACAGTGATTGATTTTAATGGTTTAGTTGCTTGAATTCGCATAACAAAGTTGGTTAGGAATATGAAAACTAACAACCTTACGAAAACAATCAATTTTGGCATGATGAGTAGTTAACCAATCAATCCCTAAAATCACATCAAAAGCATGTATCTTTAAAGAGATAAGGTCAACAGGTAAGGTGATGCTGCCAACTTGAATCAAATAAGATTTATAAGCAAGTGGATGTGATGAAAGTTTCTCTAACGGAGTTTCCACAGATAGGTCAAAGTCTAATTTCTCTGAGTCAAGTTTAAACGTTGAGCACATGCAGGAGAGATAAATGAATGGGTAGCACCGATTATCAAGTAAGGTATAAACTTCGCAAGAATTTATAAATAGCTTACCCGTGATCACCTCGTTTGGGTTCCTCGCATTATGACCAATCACAACAAACGCTCTTCCAGAACCGTTGACTTTGACTTTTTCGGGGACGATCTTTGGAGTCACCGTCCCCATTGAACTAGGTTTTGCTACCGTATAATCTCGAGCGATATGTCCATCCTTTCCACAATTATAGCATATCTTGAACTGTTGTGGACAGTTTGGACTGATATGTCCCTCTTTTCCGCATTTATAGCATATGGCCGGTGGTCGTTCTCCTCCCTTAGAACCATTCTTGGTAAGACCGTCTCTTTCATAGGTCGTTGTTAATTCTCCTCTTTTTAAAATCTCCTCCCGACTCGCTTCTTCTATTTTCATGGCCATGATTACCACCGAGTGGTTACCATTTTGTCCGTCGCTTTTTCTCTCATTTGGTTATCATTATTACATTGATCGCTATCTGGTACGATCCTGGTTATGGTCCCTCGGTTGAACATACTCGTTATCTCGCTCTAACAATTGAGTCCTGTTAACAACATCTGAATAGAGAGAAAATTTATGAGAAATGAGATATTGTCGTATCTCTGGGTTTCAAACCTCTCGTAAACATCCGCGTCATCGTTCCTCATTCTCCACCAAATGAGGTGTAAACACGGATAACTCGCAAACTTTGCCTCGCATCTTTGAGACACCGTCATGTTGTTTTGTTCTAATCGATGAACTCCACTTCCTTCATATGACCGAACACTTTCGGGAAAGTATTTGTCATTAAATAGTTTCAAACGTCTCCCAAGACATCTTTGAAAGTATTTGGATGGGTACTCTTCATGAGACTCCCACCAGAGTCCGCTTCGCCACGGAACATAAAGGTGGCGAATGGAACCTTCTGTTCCTCGTGCATCCCAAGACATCGAATATCTTGGTAATTTGCTTAACCCATGTTTCCGCCATGATCGGATCGGCTTTCCTTAAATTTCGGTGGTCCCAACTCTTTGAATCGCTTGGTGTGACAACCCGTGAATTGCTATCATTTCCTCCTATATTTTGAACACGAGTCTCCTAAATCGATTTTGCATGAAGCGCAAAAAGCTTCTAAACATCCCCTCGTTCATCATCGCTTTCGATTGGTGTTGTTCACGGGAGGAACATTGCCAACCTTGTTGCACGTTCTCCTCGTTGGTGAGTCTGAGCATCTCCACAGTCTCATTTCCATTGTTAATATTCTTAGTCGACATTCTCAAATACTGTCATAAAACAAGGGTTAATTAAGGAAATCAATATATCACATAATATCCCTATATACTGACCAACTAACAAATAAGCTTAGGTAGGTAAGACACACTAGCGAAGGATTTACTTGTCTCTCCCCTCCTAGTTCTATTCCCCGATCTCCGCCAGAGATCATATCCTAAGCTCGATACAACCTGTGGCGCCCCAAAATAGGTATACATCACCCATTACGAGTTGTCAATACATGGCATGAAACAACTACAACTTTATTATTACAACAAGAAAGCTGTGAGTTTGAATACAAATATTATCTTCTAGACAATATCTATACTCAAATAAATCCTCATCACATTTATTGATACATTATTTTACAAAATGGTGAGGACTACTAAACAACTCTCTCTAGAACCTTCATTCCATACCCCAGGCTCGTACTCGCTATATTCTCGCCTCACGAGAAGAAAAATGGAACAAAAAGGAAAAGGGTGAGCTCAACTAGCCCAGTAAAGAATATTATGACTATGATAATATACAACAAATTACCGTTAGTCTTCAACAGGAAAAATCTAATAGAATACAATAGACAACAAGTTTTAAATCAATATTCATGCAATGAAATAATAATTCATTAGAAGAGTTAAGTAGAGAATGAAAACTA
This sequence comes from Panax quinquefolius, assembly GCA_020205615.1. Lineage (NCBI taxonomy): Eukaryota > Viridiplantae > Streptophyta > Magnoliopsida > Apiales > Araliaceae > Panax > Panax quinquefolius. The sequence continues at coordinate 45,381,970 of CM035157.1, read as the reverse complement.
CTATCTTCTATGTATGAATTTAAAAGTTCGTTGTCTATCTTTTATCTCTGTAACATCAATCAACATACATCTGGAATCAAATATTCATCTTTGCACTCACAGGCCAAAGATATTCATCGATTGGTCATGTTCATAAAAACACTGTTCATCTTGCACACACTGGCCAAAGATATTCTTGAAATCATTCATCTTTGCACTACTGAAGCCAAAGATATTCCATAATATCATCATTTAAGATCTGAAGATGATGAAAAATATTTTTAAAGAAACGAATCCAGTGAAACAAAATGACAAGGATTAAGGATTAAGGATTTTCATACTTTGTTTTATCTACGTCCAAAAATAACTCAAAAATAATTACAGTGGTGTAAAATTCAAGAATGATCAAAACATGGATACAATCAAAGCTAGTATCCACAATAGATATTTTAGACGAAAAGAAATTTTTCATTTTTCGATGAATAGTGCCGTACTTCGTGAATAGTGTCGTATACGTGAATAGTGCCGTATACGTGAATAGTAACTCCGACACCAAAAGTTCCAAATTTGATAAAAACTTCAGATCAATATTTCAACATAATGATATTGAAGAAATAATATCATTAAAAAAAATAATATCCCTTACCTCACAAAGACAGTACTTCTAGTTGAAACACCGGATATAGGCTATGACTTGAACTTGCACCGTATAGCAATACTCAAAGTATACTCAAAATACTCACAAGAATACGCTCGATAATATAGAGAGAAAACTTCAGTTTCTGGTGTAATTTTCAATTCTAACCTAAGCACCCTATTTATAGGAAAATGCTTAGAACACCAAAGCAGAAAATTTAATATAATATTAATATATAAATTAAAATTTCCTACGCCAACCTTCCAAGAACTGAATTCAGCTCATTCAACACACATGTGTAATACACCATAATGAAAAAAAAACGTTTTTCTAATTTTAAATATTTTAAACTTCCGTAAATCAATTATTTTGAGACTTCGGAGCTTCAATAATTCATAATAAATAGCCCTTTTGCCGGAAAATTGAATCTCGCTACTTTTTATAGGAAATTCAATTCTCTACAACTTTGCGTAAGAAAGTTTTTCCAAATTCCAAACAAAAATTGACCGAAATCCATAAGCAGGCGATTTTCTGAGCTTATAATCAAATTTCAAATAATAAATGGGGTCCACCGACATGTTTAACATGTTTTAAACATTTATTGCAACAAAATACTCTTCCTCCTCGTATACTCATATATCCCACATTCGTTGTAAAAATATCACCATTATTATATTATTAAAATATAATAATATATTTAAATGAATTATCTTATCGAGAAAAAGATAAAATTTCAATTTTCAACAATTGTCACATTAAAATTTTTTTCCATCTATATCCACATAAAATCAATATTTTCCTCATCATATGAATCAATAATTAATTATTCACAAATAATATTACGTAATCATAATATTGACAAACGAGCGTTTCGCAGAAAGAGGGGCTTTCAATAAGAATTTCTCCTTCATGGCGCGCGAATTAGGTGACCAAACCTCTCCTTAGACAGAACTTTCTAGACATTACCAATAATGTTATCTAATAATATTATTCAGATAATATGAATTATTTCTTCGATAATGAAAAACCGTGTAATGACAATTATTAAAACAAAAAGCAATATAAAATATCAACGCAAAGAATTATTAAATCAATAAAATCTTTGAGCAGTAATTCGTAACCATTATTAAGTAGTGCCTTCTTACGTAAGAATCAATAATTGGTGCGATAATATCGTATTGCTACGTGTTTTAACCATTTAGAGTATTTTAATAAGATTAATTAGTAACAACTACGCCAGTTATTTTTAAACCACTTATATTTGTCGTTTTCTTCATCCAATCGCTTTCAGTTATGGGGCCCCACACATTTCGCTTGCGTCCGCATACGAATATTCCCCACAAGCGATTTGAATATTCCACTACCAAACGAATATTCCGAGCAATAATGAATATTTTATAACCACTTGCTTATTTTGAAATATTTGCGTATTTTACCCATAACTATCCACATTAATCAAATCAACCCTTACTATTTCAAAATAATAAATAGAGAAAATTAAATTTCATTAATAATAAGTTGGGGTCTTACATATTGTCTATATAAAGCTCCTCCATCCTAGACATATTGATACTACAAAGCTCAAAAATCACAACCCAATCCTAAATCTAATACACCTTGCACAAATTGATATAAATTGGGACTTCTCTTCAAAGAGGTAAACCCAACTTATTAAAGGTATGATAATTCTCTTCATCCCTCACAAAATCTCTTGTTGTGACATAAAAATTGAGTGGAAAAGCTGAGAATTGAGTAAAAGGTGCTGGGTTTTGAATTGTTTGGGTAGCAAAGCATCATCAACAAAACAAGTTTGGGGAGTCACACATTCCGCCCCACCACATTTGAGAAAAATCTGAGAACTGCATTTTTGTGCCAACAAATTGGAAGCAACATGTCTTCACACAAACGACAAAGGGCATCAACCTCTTTAACTTGCCCAACATATAACCATTCAAGATTTGTTAGCGAGAAGGCAGCAGAGAGATTCACTACATCCATTGACAAGAAAAATTTGGTGCTAGAACGAGGATTGAAACTAAATGCGAATTTGGATGGTGATATGGCGTTGCAAATTGTAGAACGCAACTGGTTTCACCTAGTAGAGCAACAACTTCCAGCGGCAATCAACATAGTTAATGAGTTTTATGCAAATGCAATTGAACATGTCAATCATGTTGTCATGGTTTGGGGAAAACCGGTAGCGTTTCATGCTGAAGCTATCAACGAATATTTTGGGTTAGAAACGCCATAAGAGGACCGGTATGAAGATGGGTTGCCCGAGCTAGATGAGTTGATTGCCCGACTATGCAAACCAGAAACAAAATGGGCGATTCAAGTTGGAACGAACGAAAAGGTAAGTTTTCCCCACGCAGCATTGAGTCGATATGGAAAAGCATGGCATGCGTTTATTTGTGCTCAATTAATGCCCACGCGCCATCTAACTGATGTTACTAAAGCACGGGCCCGATTATTGTATGGAATTGTTCACCACCACTATCTTGTGAATAATACAATTGCTTTCTCCAATGTTGATGTGGGGGAATGTATTCAAGAATCCATTGACCGAGCACTACGGGGGAGTACCACGGGCGGGTTACTGCGGGTTTCTAATTACCAATTTATGTCAAAAGGCTGGGGTGCAGTGGCAACCTAATGAGCCAATTCAACAACCAACGACCATAATTGACCATGCAACTATTTAGAGCTATACAGCTTAGGATAGAGCACAGTCCCACCCGCGTGGTGAAGGTTACATCATGATCCGCCAACCATCATCCTCGGCTAGTGAAGAACCCGTTCATGAGGAACCTGTTCATGAGGAACCCGCTCATGAGGAACAAGCACGGGTCCCAAGGAATCAAATTATGTGGTTGGCTGACCGTCAAGATTTAATGCATCAGTACAATGCAAATGCATTCAACACGTTTGCTGAGGCGTTTGCTCGTTGTAATCCTAATGCTCAGCCAATCGTTATGCCTACTCCTCCTATCTTGCCAACATATACTCCTTCGGATGACGACATACAGTAACGCGTTTTCAGGGAAGTCCTCAAGTTTTTATTATTTTTGAGCATATTTGAAGTAATGAGGGCATTCCTTGATTTAAGTTTGGGGGATTAAGTTGTTTTCTTCATTTGCATGTTAGTTGGTAGTTATTATGAACTAAAAAAAAATTGCATACATCCAGTAGTTAGTTGGAATATGTTGTTGTTTTTCAGGGCCAATGATGAGGTTGAAATTTGGTGAAAGTGTGCGATACTTATTAGTAAGGGAAGTTTGAAATAATTTTGAGTTATAAGTTGAATATTTCTACTGTTTGAAACTATTATAAAAGGATTGCACGGACATACCAACTTGTAGATTGATTGCGTTAAATTGATTCATAATAAAGCTCTAAAAGGCATCACTAGTTTAAATGTGAGAATGATAAAAATAAGTAGTGATGGCTATTGTTAGACAAAAACCTAAGTTTGGGGGAATATTTGGGGTATATAAGCCTGTATAAAATTAAAAAAAAAGTATGAATAAACACTGTGGCATGCCTGTCTAGTTTTGTGGCCTTTGTTACTTGAGTAAGTAAGCTTAGGGGATTGTCTTTACACCTAGCGCCCTAAGGTCTTAATGGTCTGGGAGTCGTTGGTCGAAAGCTAGTTAAGGTAGCATTGAAAAGCCTAAGGGAATAAGACAGTGCGTAGCTATAGGTGTATCTAAAAAGAAAAGAATAAAACGAGAAACAAGGGCAAAATGCCCCCGTGAATGATAAGTGAGGCATAAATACCCCAAGTTGACCCTTTATGATGGTTTGTGTCTAGCTTTGGTTGGAATGAGCTTATTTTTGGATTTCTGTTATTTACTCTGTTAATGCCTTAGAAGAGGTGTGTTATGTTTTAAATTTGATAGTATGTCAATCTATGTTGTTGGTACACACACACATTATAGTAGTGATATCAGTTTGAGATTCAATGGTTGGCTAGAAATTGTGGATGGGTTTCGTTATGAGGTATTGCCATATTTACATGATTTCTCTGAGGCATTGTCAGTGGTCTATTGTTACTAACTTAATACTGGATTCAATATTAGGATTAGTTGCATTGCATTGCATGACATTGTGTTTGCTTGAGGACAAACAACGTTTAAGTTTGGGGGATTTTGATGAGTAGGTTTTAAACCATGAATCGTGTTCATTTGGAGTGTTTTGTGTTTGTTTTATGCATTTTTATATTCTTTGTTGATGGGTTTTTCGTTTAATGTAGGAAGCAGAGGCATCTCGCGTGTAGAGGCATTTGAGGCTGTGTTGAGCGGTAATGGAAGTTGTTGATGGGCTAGCGTGGGCTACGCTGTGTGGAGTGCTGAACGCGCTGGAAATGGCGACCTACTGTTGAGATAGCGGATGCCTTAAAGAGTTATGTTGAACGCTACGGGGTTGATTCACTTATCACGCTTCTAGCACAGTCTTGGCTCTTGGGAGTACTAGGTTAGCATGGACGCGTGCTTTGGTACAATTTGTTGGTTTTTAAAGAGAGGTTAGCTAGCGGTATTTGGGAAGAATTGGGATTATTTTAAGTTGTTTTGGATAGGAAGTGGAGGGGAGCTAGGAGAGTATCTAGATAAGTGATGGTTTACAAGTAGAAAAAAAAGAGGGATTAAAGATACACACTTTGGAAAGAAGAACAACATTGGAGATCAAGCTTGGAGGTCTAGAGAAGGGGGAATAACTTCACGAAAATTGCAGGAGTTAAATTGGGAGAAGGGTGGTGTTTTATTATTCTTCTTTAATTTTTATTATCTGTAATTGGGATGATGTCTCCTTTTTATTTATTCAGTAGTTAATTTATTTATTATGAACTAATTATCTTTTTAGGTGATTGATGGATCCTTGAGTGGAACAATGGTTAATTAGTTTTAATTCTTAGTTTAATAAAATATTCAACAATTTATCTATATTGATTCGAGCTTGAATTTGTGAATTGCCTGATCAACAATTCTTTGTGGATTTGAATGGATTCGAGAGAAGATGTTTAAATCTAGACTTAATTGATATAGCATGTGTTCATGAATTCTGTGAATACCAGAATTGTGATGAATGTTAAGGTAGAGATATGCTTAACATCGCATGTAATTGATAGAGAACTTAATCTTTAACTTCTTTTGATTTAATTTGCATAGAGATATTGTGAGTTAATTGATTGAAGTGTTTGACTTAATTTTATCTTAATTGTGGATTTGAGTTAATTTGGTATTAGTGCCTTCGAGAGGTGGTTAATGCTACAATCGTGTTCTTGATTAATAAACCTGGAATATTGAGTTGAACTGTGGTATGAGTGAATTAATCTGAGTGAAACTTAGAGTGAAATCATGAGCCTAATTCTCCAAGTATTGTTTGAAAATTGAGTTTTATCATTGTGGGTTATTAGTGATAGCTAGAGTATTAATTGTTAGGAATTTCTCATCATTTATTTACTTAGTTTAATAAAATTTGGATTAGTTAGAGATTGATAGTTGTAAGCTTGAGTTCTTGCTAGTTGTCTCTGAGGGAACGATACTTCACTTATCACTTTATTACTTGTTGACCACGTATACTTGCATGTTGTGCGTACTTAGATTTTACCCAACAAAACTTCCTTTAGTAATATCACGTCTTTATATAAAATCTTTATCTGGAGTAAAAATACACATAATATTGTAGCATTTGTTTATGATGATGTTGCTGTAAATGCTAATACCCTGGAAATACTAGCACATTAATGAATCTTTTTATTGGCCGTCTGTAAGTACTTTTTAGTTTGATACGATTGTCACCAACAACATATTTGGTGATATTTTATCGGATGAGACTTCAATGATTACTGGAAGCATTGGGATGCTTCCATCTGTTAGTCTTGGTGAATCGGTAATGAGAAATCATTTGTTCCTTGCCAAAGCTTCCATTTTTCCTTAAGATCAAAAGAAATTATTTATGTTCTTTCACAGAAAGTAAGTTTAGTTAAATAAATTTATTTTCTTCATTGTGGACATTTTGGATCTGTAGGGACCTGGACTATATGAACCCATACATGGTTTTGCTCCTGATATTGCTGGACAGGTAAAATTCACAGCTCCTGATATTACTTATTATTGAAGTTTTTTTTGGGGACAAGGTTTGTTACATATTTTCTGTTAATATTATTTCGTCTTAACACTGTTGAAGTAATATTATTTCGTCTTAACACTGTTCGAAATAATATTATATCAAATCACCGCGTAATATTTTGTAATGTAAGCAAGGGTTCATTAACATAATACTCATGGACGGATTTGGATGCCGTGAAGTTGGCAAACTTCAGAGTTTTGTAAAGTTATGAAAGTTATACATATCACCGAGTTGCATTGCTACATATCATATGGCAAAACAGGGATAAGGGCAGGTAAGTTTATGTCATGTTTTCCCATTGTTTTCTTTGTTAGCTATTCTGTATTTCACTGTCTAATAGCTTTTTCGCTTATCAGGTTTTAGTATATGCTCCAAGTAACGTGGCTATAGACCAACTGGCTGAAAAGATTAGTGCCACTGGCTAAAAGGGAACAGTAAATGACTGCTATAACAGTTTGGGCGAATCAATTTTAGTTCCATAGAGTAATTTGAAAATTCAACCATAAAGAGTGGTTTCAAATTTTCTAAATGAACGTGTATGTAGAAACTATAATGGGTTAGCAAAATATAAGATAAAGCTAATAAACTAAAGTTTTACAAGATTTGGGGTTGTTAGGCTCAATTGGGGGTCGCGAGGCCAACCAAGGCCACACCAAGCTTAGGTAAACCTAACGGGCCAAACAAAGTTTGGCTGCCAACATAGTGGGACAATAAGGGGTTACTAAGTTAAATCAATCCATGCTATGAAACTATTAGAGCAACATGAAGGGCTGCTAGATACACTTAGCCAAGAAGGGGTTGTTTTGATATTATTTTAAAAGGTTAGAATATTTCATGTGTTAGTATACGGAAATAAAACTAAAAAGTATTGTGGGAACTATATGTTACTCAAACAAATTATAATTACTTCCAAGTCATGAAACACACTATAAATTTTCTTTATGCATTTGAGTTATGTACAAAGAACATAGAATGTCATGTGTTAAGATTCAAGTGTTATAACTTAGACATACTACAATCATACCGAACTCTAATTAAAGAGAAAAATAGTTATTGTAAGGATATGGATGATGTATTTGAAAAATATATGCAAGTGTTTCAAAAAGTAACAACACAAACTAAAGATATGATCCATGTGGTTATATGATATGTGAACATAAAAGTTACATGACTTGAATACTTGGCTAATATGTTTGTAAATGCAAATATTATTGTGTAGGATCTGTGGGAACAAGTTAAGCTGAATTTTTGTCATTAGCTCATAGTCAAGGCAAGTATCTAAATCTTACTCTATATTGAGCAAGTATTTTGGAATTTATTCGTATGTAGGCAAGTTCTTTAAATTCTAAACTGTCTCTAAATTACTTATTCGTATTTGTATGTCCTTTGCAATTCTTTATTAATGTTTCATTGCATCACTTGCTAAGCCTTAATATATATATAATGTTCATATAACTGTTATTTGATATATTGATTCATTATTTTCACACTAACCATGGCTATAATCATTTTTGTACCAAAATTTAGTTCAAGCTAGAGGACTAAAGGGAGCCAATTATTTTATCCTGCAATTTAAACATATCTTAATTTTATGCAATTTCAGTTCAAGTTGCAACTTAAACATAATAAATTTTTATTAGTCTTTAAATTGCTTTTTTTAACGCAGTACTAAATGTTATGATATTTTTTCATCTTAATGCTCACTAGAATATTCTGTATAATTATACAAGCAGCCTATCTTTATTATTAGTTAATCCAATTCTAATAGATTTAATTTAACTTTTTTTTTCTTACAGGTTTTTTAAATGGCTCCTGGAGGTGGACACAAATTGAAAGTGAAAAGCAATGCAAACTAAATAAATTCCCGATCGTAATTCTAAGGTAGCTGATTCGATAACTCTCAGAGGTATCAAATGACGTTTTGACAAAATGAAGATCATTTTGGATCCATTCATAGGAAGACCTATAAATGGAGATGAATCTCCAAAGCTTGCAAGTCAAATTGGCGTAGTAACTCGAGATTTCCTTCAAGTCAAATTTTTATAGGATAATTACTTTTTATTTTAAATGTTTATTTCCTTTTGTCTCTTATATTATATACATGTGTAAAGTTGATTTAAAAAGGTCACTAAATTTATTATATTTTTTTATTGAAAATTGTTAATATAATAATACATTTAGAATGTCAAATAACTTAATATGACCACCATGTCATCACAATTTATAATCATTTATTGTTATTATATATATTCAATTTAGTTATGACAACTAATTTTGTCACTAATATTAACTCTTTTCATGATGATAGTTAACGTCGCCATATATGTTTATATAATGACTACGCTATAAAAAATTATATCGTCACTATTATGTATTCATTTAGTCACAAGTCACAACAACTAATTTTGTCATTATTAATAGCTCTTTCTATGACGAGTTGTATCGTCACTATTACATATTCATTTAGTCGCAACAACTAATTTTGTCACTATTAATAACTCATTTTGTGATGAGATGTATCGTCACCATAAGTATTCAATTGGTGACAAATTATTTTATAATATTATTTAAAATATAAAATGACAATGATATAATTGTCATGTTAAATATATTATTAGGTGACTAATTGGTCTATCGTCATTTATTTTCTTATTTTTGGTGACGATAAACACAATAACACGACGAAAGAATAATCATAAATATGACAATATTGTCGTCATTAAAATTAGATGATTTAAATAGAGTAACAAATTTTCGTAACTAAAACAATATCATTTAATGTCGAAAACAGATTTTCGTCATTTAATGCACTAAGTTTTGATGACGAAACATAATATAGAGTGACGAAATTTTCATTCAAATAGTGACGCTATTAACGTCACTAAAAGTAATTAATTATAGTGACAATGGTGTAGATCATCACTATAAGTTAAAACATTTAGTGACAACATCAAATATTGTCAAATAAACCTAATACCACGCTCATACAGTGATGGTCTCTGTGACGATTAACACTCGTCACCAAATGTTTTAGTGACGAAAAATGAATTTTATGTGACAAATTTTAGCGTCATTTTTTGTGTAATTTCTTGTAGTGATATCACGTGCTTGTAATTAGGCTTATATGGTCGTAGCACTGACACATGAAACACATTATGAATATGTTCCAGTTTAGGAGGTAGAGCTACCTCGTACGCCACTTCGCCTATCTTCCTCAAGATCTCGAAGGGTCCAATAAATCTCGGACTCAGTTTACCTTTCTTTCCAAACTTTATCTTCCTTTTCCAGGGAGATACTTTGAAAAATGCATAGCTTCCCACTTCAAAATCTCTCTTATGGTGATGTAAGTCTGCATACTTCTTCTGGCGATCTTGAGCTGCTACCAGTCGGGCTCTTATCACCTTGATGATCTCTACGGTCTGCTGAACCAGTTCTGGTCCCAACAGTCGACATTCACCCACTTCATCCCAGCATAAGGGCGTTCTATATTTCCTTCCATACAGTGCTTCTTACGGCGGCATTTCGATGCTGGCGTGATAGCTATTGTTGTATGTGAACTCTACTAATGGAAGATGATCCTCCTAGCTACCTTTGAAGTCCATCACACAAGCTCTGAGCATGTCTTCAAGCGTTTGAATCATTCTCTCGCTTTATCCATCGATTTGCGGATGATACGCGCTGCTCATCCGTAGCTGCGTCCTCATTCTTTCTTGAAGACTCTTCCAGAAGTTTGACGTGAATCGCGGATCCCTATCTGACACAATAGATACTGGTACGCCATGTCTCGAGATAATTTCTTTGATATATAATTTGGCTAGCTGCTCCAGACTATACCTGATCTTGATATGCAAAAAGTGAGCCAACTTCGTAAGACGATCTACAATCACCCATATGGCGTCGTGCCCTTTTTTCTTTCTGAAAGTCCCACCACAAAATCTATCGTGATGTGCTCCCATTTCCACTCTAATCTCTAAAGGTTGTAGTAATCCACTCGGTCGTTGATGCTCTGCCTTGACTCTTTGACAAGTTAGACATCTGCTGACACATTCTGCAACCTCTCTCTTCATGTTTGGCCACCAAAAGTGTTGACGTAAATCTTGATACATCTTTGTGCTCCCTGGGTGAATCAAGTACCTCGTACTGTGCGCTTCTTGCAAAATCTCTTCTCTTAGTTCGGGTACTAATGGTACCCAAATTCGTCCTTTGAATCTTAGCAGTTCGGTGCCATCAATCTTGTATTTTAATTCATCCTCTTCAGCTAACCGTTTCTTGATGTTGTCGCAATCTTCGTCCTTCTCTTGAGCCTCTTTAACCTTATCTAATAAAGTCGGGCTCACTGCCACTGTAAATAATTTCTCATTGGTCTCCATCGGATACTAAACCTCTAAGTCAAGTCGTTCGAAATCTTTCACCAATTCCTCTTGAATGGTCAACTTCAGTAACTTCTCTATTCTTTTTCTGCTCAAGGCATCTACCACTACATTTGCTTTGCCTGGATGGTACAGAATCTCACAATCATAATCCTTGATCAATTCTAGCCATCGGCGCTGCCTCATATTTAGCTCCTTCTGCATAAAGATATACTTCAGACTCTTGTGATCCTTATATATCTCACACTTCTCGCCATAAAAGTAGTGCCTCCAAATCTTCAAGGTAAAAACTATTACTGCTAATTCCAGGTCATGAGTTGGATAACCCTTCTCATAGTCCTTCAACTGACGTGAAGCATATGCAATGACCTTGCCATGCTGCATCAGTACACAGCCAAGACCCTTGTTTGATGCATCACTATACACTACAAATCCTCCCGTGTTGTCTGGTAAAGCCAACACAGGTGCTTGAATGAGTCTCTTCTTCAATTCCATGAAACTCTCTTCACATTTCTCCGTCCAAACAAACTTCACCGTCTTTCTAGTAAGGTTGGTCAATGGAGATGTTATCTTTGAAAAATCCTGGATGAATCTCCGATAGTATCCTGCTAATCCCAAGAAACTCCTAATTTCTGTTGGCATCTTTGGCTGTTCCCAGTTGATAACCACTTCTACTTTTGCTGAATCCACTGAAACACCATCCTTGTCGATAACGTGACCCAAAAACTGCACTCTCTACAACCAAAACTCACACTTGGAGAACTTTTCATACAACTTCTCCCTTCTTAACGTCTCCAACACTATCCTTAGATGTTCAGCGTGCTCTTCCTCCGTCTCTGAATATACCAAAATGTCATCGATGAACACGAAAACAAACTTATCCAAATACTGTTTAAACACTATGTTCATCAAGTCCATGAATGTTGCTGGCGCATTCGTTAATCCAAAAGACATTACCAGAAACTCAAAGTGTCCATACCGAGTTCTGAATGCCGTCTTTAGAACATCCTCCTGCCTCACCTTCAGTTGGTGATAACTAGTCCTCAAGTCGATTTTGGAAAAGTATATCGCTCCCTTCAACTGATCAAACAAATCGTCGATCCTGGGCAACGGGTACTTGTTCTTAATGGTGACCTTGTTCAACTCTCGATAGTCGATACAAAGCCTTAATGACATATCCTTCTTCTTTACGAATAAGATTGGTGCTCCCCACGGTGATACTCTCGGTCGAATGTATCCCTTATCTAACAACTCTTGTAGTTGAACCATTAGTTCCTTCATTTCTATCGGAGCCATACGATACGGCATTTTGGATACCGGTGATGTCCCTGGTGCCAAATCGATAACAAACTCTATCTCTCTATCTGGTGGCAATCCCGGAATCACATCTGGGAAAACGTCAACGAATTCCCTTATAATAGGTATCTGACCCAGTTCACCCTCGACTCTACGAGTATCCACAACGTGAGCCAAATAACCTATACAACCCTTCCTAAGCAACTTCTTTGATTGCATCATCGTCGGACAACAAGATTGTCTCGGCGATTTACTACCATGAAATACCACCTTTGACTTATTCAGAGTCTTTAGGTATACGCACTTTTTCTTACAGTTAATGACCGCTCGTGACTCGATAACCAATCCATCCCGAGGATTACATCAAACTCTCCAAGACAAATCAGTATCAAATCCACGTTAAGCTTAAACCCTTTTTACATCGGGACAACAGTTCCTATGGATGTAGTCTACAGGGATAGTTACTTTGTTTGCTACTTTTACATTCATTGGGTGTTCTAATGGTTCATGAGATAAACTTAATCTTTGAGCAAATTTATCAGATACGAAAGAACATGAAGCTCCCGAATCGAATAACACATAGGCATTTATATCGTTGATCGGAATTATACCTGACACCACATCCCTAGATGCCACGACATCTTGCACTGTCATATTGAATGTTCTCGCTGTCGAATTGTTTGGTTGAAATTTGGTCCTCCTTTGGTTGTCTTAGTGTTATTGCCCTGCTGCCGCCGCCCGCCATCCGTGCTTTTCTTTCTCGGGAAATCCTTGATCCGATGTCTCGCTTCACCACCAGCTTAAAATAACCTCCCCTTCTTCACCTTAGGACAATTGGGTGAGGTATGCCCTTCTTGTCTGCAAGTATAACATACCATTTTTCCCTTCACGCACTCTCCCGAGTGACCCTTTTCATAGTTCCACACACACACTGACTTCTTTTTTTGCACACTTTGCCGACTCTCCAAATGACTACCCCCACTGCTCCATTTCCACTTCTTGTTGTTTCTACCGCCATTGCTAACATTTTGATTCCCACCTACTTTCTTTTTGTTCTTCTCCCGATTGTACTTTGAGACCGCTTCGCTTCCACCTTCCGCTATGAGAGCTTTCTCCAACAGAGTTGAGAATGACGTGATTTGTAAAACTGCTACCTTACTGTAAATCCATGACTTTAGCCCATTTTCGAACCTTCTTTCTTTCCTCACCTTCGTGTCCACTTGATGTGGAGCGAATCTGGCCAATTCATTGAACTTCGCAGCGTACTCTGACACTGACATATTCTCCTATTTCAATTCCAAAAATTTGATCTCCATTCTCGCTTGTGTACTTTTAGGGAAGTAGTTCTCAAAGAACAACTTCTTGAACGCTTCCCAAGTCACGATTCCAGTCCCAGCTTTGTTCTGGTTGGCCTCCCACCAATAGCTACCCTCACCCTTCATTAAGTAGGTAGCAAAAATTGTTTTCTGCTCTTCTTCTACTCTAGCAATAATGAAGGCCTTCTCAATCTCCTTTATCCATGTCTGGGCCTCTATCAGGTCTGCTATTCCTCTAAACTCTAGCGGTCCTACTGCCTTGAAGTCCTTAAAGTTGACTAGTTGGTTTCCCGTCTGATAAAGTCTTGCATTGGGTTTGGTTGAGCTCCTGCTGCATTATTAACTGACTCTTCGATCTCTTGGTTCCTTAGTACACGTCTGGGCGGCATTATCTAGTGAAACAAAATTCTAACACGTTACTCGGGTTTTATTATCATATAAGTACTTAGCATATAACACGCTACTGAATTCAAACAATCAGACGATCATTATGTGAGAGTTTTAAATTACCAAGATTTGGAAGTCTTTCTCCCTGATTAGTGGGTTAAGTTTGTTAAAAAAAGATTCCAATTTAGTCTGCTGGATTCACATAACATTAAATAGACAATTTACTATTTAAATTTTCCAACACATATCATAATAATGCATTTATATTCATATACCAATCTTTGGTGACTCACATGTTCAATACAGGTATATTTTTATAAATGCTACTATCCCATTTTAAACACAAAAGATGGGATTAAGTCAAAATCATACTTCCCTACAAACACAAATAGGATACTACCTACTACCTCACACCCTGCTTTGAGGTTTAAATCAACATAAAACCCTATTACACAAAAAGAGGTACTAATGCATCTATCTACAATGGTCCATAGCATAATCATCTTTGGTGGCCTTCTTTGGGTCACTGAGCAGCCTCTGGGGAAACAACCCCTCCATAACTCTACGCCAAACGGATCGACTCGACTCCCCTATCTCGAAATGTGCCCTCCTAGTCCCACTGTGCTGGCCCTCATATGCTGCGTCTAGTACCAGTCCTAAAGTCTCGACCCTGACCTTCATGGTCTGAAGTGCTATCTCCAACTGATCCACCCAATTGGCTGACTCATAAAATGCCTCCGCCATGTGAATCTTATCTGCAATCTCCACGTCGAACTCAGCTTGCATCGCCAGATGCTCTACGCTCAGCTCTCCGAACTTGGCCTTTTCCTGCTCTAGCTGTACCCTCAGCATCCCAACTTACAACTCTGACTCATCCAACTTTCCCTTTTGTTCGACTACCTCCATATGGGCTTGATAAGCCGCATCCTTGTATTGACCTTCTGTGAACTGGAGTGTGTGATTCTCAACCTCTAGTTCTCCCACTCTGCCTTCTAATTGACTGATTCTCCTCAAAAAATCCCCTATCAGAGGACCCTGAGGGGCTTCTTCCGTGACCTCGCGCTCAATGTGCTCTTGCTCCTTCGAGTGGATCGCCTTGGTGTTCTTCGGACATCCTACAAACACCATCAATAAAACCAACATCAATACCACAATAAAATATATTCATTGATAAAATGAAATAATATTTTATTAAGTATAACTACATACTCGATGGATCTCCACAATCCATCTCTTAACATACTCTATAAGAGTTTTCTACTAAGGTTATAACCTAGGTTTCACATTCCTAATGTTTATAACCTAAAGCTTTGATACCAACTCGTGACACCCCAAATCCGGGTTCTCTAACCTCAGATTCGGTGCTCACGATCTTTCATCATAATCATAAGCATTCTATAACTATTACGGAATAATAAACATACATTGTTCATTATAATAAAGTTTCATAACATGGTCCCAAGGTCTTCATAACCTTAACCTAAACAGACCATTCATATTACACAAAAGGTTTACATAAGAAAACCCATCAAATAATAATAACTAGCTTTCATTCTAAATTATTCTTAGATCTTGCCCTTGCCTTTGTCCTTCGCATTGGATCCTTCAGGCTTAACTGAAATAAATGTCATGATATAGCAAGGGTAAGCAACTAATTTGCTTAGCAAGTTTATATACAAGGGAGATATATCATGACTAGAAAGAAGTTTTTCTTTCAATGTTCAACAATAGTATAAGATTGTGAAGGAACATGAATTAATAATCAACAATTGAATATTCGGATAATTGAATAACATGAACTGAGTGGTTTTGAACTAACCATGAACATTTGCCAAGGTTCTCAGTCATTTAAACTGGACCTCTTAATAAGTTTTGGTATTCAAGGGGATCAGCCTTTCATACCCCATGATTTATGCATAAACACTTAATAATCTGGCATCGATATCATGCCTTAATCAAATTCGTCCTTTCTCAGTCAAGAGTTCTTATCATATCAATTTAATAAGAACAGCTTTTTAAAACACATTTGATTTAACAAATTTAAACATGCTTGATCTAGCTGATACAATTAACATAGATCTATGTCATAAATAGTTTATAAATGAAAGAACTTTAATTTAATTCACAGTTCAGTAATAATAGAACATGAATTCAATTGCACAAAGTGCGAATTTCAATAATCATTATAGATGTGAATAATCATCAATAATTATTCACTAACATGCTTTGAAAATAATAACTCGAGTTTGAGTTAGGAAACTTGCCTCGTTTGTAGTCTACGGCTACACAATTAAATTATATCCGCTAGGCAGTTTACTTATCTTCCTTTGAGAGACCTATTGTTAATCTTTCAATTAGCCATAGCATGACATTTAGATTATGCAATCACATAATTACTATATATTACAATTAGTTCTTAGGAATATTATCTTGCCTCGATAATGTTATTATTAAATAACAACTACCTTTAATTCACTTAATATTATTAATCTTGATAATATTTAATTCACCACTTAGTATTATTAGTTCACTAATAATACTTTTATTATTTACTAATATTATTAACATCTTAATAATATTTTAATACATTACTAATATTATTAATATTTTATTCATTTACTAATATTATTAATCATTTAATAATATTTTATTTATTTACTAATATTATTAATCATTTAATAATATCTTATTCCTTTACTAATATTATTAATCATTTAATAATATTTTATTCCTTTAGTAATGTTATTACATTTTTAATAATCATCTTATTTAATCTCGAATATTATTATTTACTTAATAATAATACTTTAATTTAATATTAACAATCTTTTAATAATATTTTAATCTAAGATTAATATTTTAATCTAATATTATTAATCACTTAATAATACTTTAATCATTTATTATTGCTTAAATCAAATATTATTAACCATTTAATAATATTTTAATGAAGTTTTAATCTTAATATCACATTCTAATATTATTAATATCATAATAATATTTTAATAATTTTTAGATTAATAAATAATTTGTTTTAATTATTCACCCTTTATTAAACCTCTTATTTAATATCCAAAAAAGGTCATAAATAATATTTCTTATTATAAATTACCAAAATGCCCTAAAATAGTCATAATATTATATTTTAGGAGTATTCAAGCATTAAAATCATATTTTTCTTATTTAAGACATCATTTAACTATTTATTTCCTTTTATTCATAACTTAATCATTTTAGGAAAAATAGCAAGTTGATTCCAAAATTATTCTTTTCAGGATTTGGACAAAATATGACCTAACAATGATCCCCAAATTTTTCTGGAATTTTAAAAAATGATTTACTAATTTTAAAGTGCCCAAAACACTCGGATCTTGCTTCATTTTTCATAAATCGAGTTTTGATCAGAAAAATCTGAACATTTCAGAGTATATTCTCATAACATGTATGAACCTACTGTAAAAATATCAGAATTTTCCAGTGTATACACAGTGAGAAATTCGAGTGTTAATATTTAGGAGTCCTTTACGGAAATAGCCATTACGCACAACCTATAAATCGAAACGCGTCCGTTCTTTTTCCTACACGTAGATAACTTCTCAAGGTACCTCTGTGATTTCTCAGATTTTTAAAAGACTTGAAACTGCCGAAACAGCCATAAGAAAAATGGGGACAGTAGCTTTTTAGGGTTTTGAAACCTTAACTTTCTATGTGGACTGTTTTGGGGAAAACAGCCCTCATGGCTTCAATACTTGCTATATTTGTGCTCTACCACTTGGGTTCACTAGATAACTCATGTATCTAGCACCCCCCCCCCCCCCCTTTGACGGATCACAAATCCAAGTTGTAAAACTTGAGTTACACAATATTTAGTGGAAGAAAAACAAGGGTTTCACCCCTTGGAGAACATATGCTCATTTCCTTCCTTTAAACCTTTACTCAAGATATTTAGTTCCATACATGATGATATGTTGAACTAGGGTACTTTGAGTACTGATGAGTAGGTTTTTAAACCATGAATCGTGTTCATTTGGAGTGTTTTTGTGTTTGTTTTTATGCATTTTTATGTTACTGTTGATGGGTTTTTTGTTTAAGCAGAGGCATCTCGCGTGTAGAGGCATTTGAGGTGTGTGTTGGTAATAATAATTTGCTGATGGGCTAGCGCGGATTCTGGCTGGTGTGAGCTAATTGAACGCTTATTTGGAAATGGCGACTCATTGTTGAGATAGCGAATGATCGCATGCAGCTAGCTTGTATTGAACGCCACGGGTTGATTCACTTCTTCTTTGCTCTAGCCTTGGTCTTATTTCATGAGAGTACTAGGTTAGGTAGCGGACCGCTACCTGGTACGATTTGTTGGTTTTAAAGAGAGGTTAGTCAGTGGCGGTATTTGGGAAGAATTGGGATTGTTTTAAGTTGTTTTGGATAGGAAGTGGAGGGAGCTAGGAGAGTATCTAGATAAGTGATGGTATACAAGTAGAAAAAAAAAAGAGGGATTAAAGATACACACTTTGGAAAGAAGAACAACATTGGAGATCAAGATTGGAGGTCTAGAGAAGAGGAATAACTTCACAAAAATTGCGAGAGTTAAATTGAGAGAAGGGTGGTGTTTTATTATTCTTCTTTAATTTTTTATTATCGTAATTGGGATGATGTCTCCTTTTATTTATTCAAGAGTTAATTTATTTATTATGAACTAATTATCTTTTTAGGTGATTGATAGATCCTTGAGTGGAACAATGGTTAATTAGTTTTAATTCTCAGTTTAATAAAATATTCAACAGTTTATCTATATTGATTCGAGCTTGAATTTGTGAATTGCCTGATCAACAATTCTTTGTGGATTTGAATGGATTCGAGAGAAGATGTTTAAATCTAGACTTAATTGATATAGCATGTGTTCATGAATTCTGTGAATAGCAGAATTGTGTTGAATGTTAAGGTAGAGATATGCTTAACATCGCATGTAATTGATAGAGAACTTAATCTTTAACTTCTTTTGATTTAATTTGCATAGAGATATTGTGAGTTAATTGATTGAAGTGTTTGACTTAATTCTATCTTAATTGTGGATTTGAGTTAATTTGGTATTAGTGCACTGAGAGGTGGTTAATGCTACAATCGTGTTCTTGATTAATAAACTGGAATATTGAGTTGAACTGAGGTATGAGTGAATTAATTTGAGTGAAACTTAGAGTGAAATCATGAGCCTAATTCTCCAAGTATTGTTTGAAAATTGAGTTTTATCATTGTGGGTTATTAGTGATAGCTAGAGTATTAATTGTTAGGGATTTCTCATCATTTATTTACTTAGTTTAATAAAATTTGGATTAGTTAGAGATTGATAGTTGTAAGCTTGAGTTCTTGCTAGTTGTCTCTGAGGGAACGATACTTCACTTATCACTTTATTACTTGTTGACCACGTATACTTGCGTATTGTGCGTAATTAGATTTTACCCAACAAGTACTAGACCATAACCCCCATATATGATGAGGTAAAAACCGAAATAGAACAAGAATGAGAAAATGAAAAGGATGAGAACCTCACCTAGTTTTGGTTGCTATCCTTCTTGATCTACCAAAGTAAGTAATGAACTTAGGATGCATGAACGAAATCTCACTCCCTTTATTGCACTCCTAAAATTTGGCCCTCCCTCTTATTTCTCTCTCTTTGGTTTTCTTTTGCAAGCTTAGAAAGAATGAAGAGAAGAAATGAAATGGAAAAATGAAATAAAAGGATACTTGCAAAAATATAGATACACTTAGTGTATCTAGCTATTATCCCCCACATCTTTCTTGTCCATTAGACAAAACCACTTATCTTGTTCTTAAGTATGCTTAGTGAGATTTCTACCAATGAGGTGTAGACAACATTGTACTTTGTGTAAGAAATTAAGAAAAGTAAGGTCATTAGCTATTTAATGAAAATGGGTTAGCAAATAAATTTGCCTTATATGGACACAAGGGGGGCCGGCCCTAAGCTCTCCAAATCCTCATTTTGCTTTTATTTTTAATGTCCAATTTTGATTAATCAAATGTCTACAATACCCTTAATCAAGTGGGCTAAGTATTGGTTTGCATTCTATTTCTTTTGGGCTTCTCCTTTAATTGTTTTGGGCTATGTAATAAACATAGTCTAACAATTTTAATATATATTACCCAAATTGTTTATTTAGGGTTTCCATTCCCAATATAAAATTTAATCACTTATACATGTGACTTTGGCTCATAACCTAATTAGGTTTACTAGAATTAGGTTTAAACTTATTAGTCACATGAAATAACAAGATTATTCACTTAAGTTAGTATACATATTAAATACTAACCTTTCCTTAATACCATAACCCCTTATGTTATTTAATTATCTCACCTAATGTATAATTAGGTTACTGAAGCTTTCATTTTAATGAAATCTATAAATGTATATATCCATAACTATAGTATATATGTTTATTGATCCATGCACCACTTCACATATGTTGTCACACATTAAATCACTATATAACACAAAGTTTTAAATATCAATAATGTACATACATATAGAGTGACTTAAAATTCACGGTTATTACAGTGCCCCGAATACCCGAGTGAATAATACTAGAGTGAATAATAACTGGGTGAATAGTAACCCGTGAATAGTAACTCGTAAAAAAAATACCAAAGAAAATGATATTCCATGACGAGTACAAAAGAAATGATATCTCATACGAGTATAATAGAATATACGAAACTGCAAATGGATTTTCACCCACTATGCGGTAATCCACGTAAACAGATCATTTCCACAATTTAATAAAGAATGAATACGAAGGATCATTCATCATGTCTGCGTTAATCCACATAGACATGTTATTCCAACCGAATAATAAAGAATGGAATAACAAAAGAATTCACCATGCATGCGATAGACCGCACAAACAGGTTATTCCCAACCGAATAATAAAGAATGGAACCAGGTCATGCGTAATCGCGTGACAGATGAGGATATCCAAAAAAAGAATAATAAAGAATGGAACCGGTCATGCGTAATCACGCATGCATGATGAGGATATTCCAAATGTAATAATAAGGAATTGAACTGTGTCATGCGTAATCCGCACAAATAGGATATTCCAACTGAATAATAAAGAATGGAACCAGGTCATGCGTAATCGCTCGCAGACAAGATATTCCAACAGAATAATAAAGAATGGAATAACAACAGAATTCACCAGGCATGCGATAGACCGCACACAGACAGGTTATTCCAATAGAATAATAAAGAATGGAATAACAGAAGAATTTCACCATGTATATGCAGATTGGCGATAGATAAAGTTATTCAACATAATACTCATGATATTATGAGTCAAGTAGAGCATGATATCTTCTATGATTTAAATGTTTATCATCAATTTTATCCATGTAATACTCATCAATAGTTCTTTATTATACCCAAGACAAATAGAACTTTCATCACCTGTCTTCACCTGAACCACCAAAGATGTTAGTTAAATTCACAATTCATGTTTATAATAATGTGAATCAATAATTTCTTCTTGCCACAAAGGCTTAATAGAACATTTACTCAATATCCTTACCCCAAAGGCTAAAGATATTCAAATGTAATAACAATGATCATACCTAATCGATTTGTCTATCTTTGCACTACTGGCCAAAGATATTCAACTATAAAACCAATAGTCATGATCATACCAATCAATTTCCTGTCAGTGCACTACGGCCAAAGACATTCAACTATTAACTAATGGTCATGATCCTGCCAATCACATCATCGAATTATCCCTGCATTACGACCAAGGATATTCATTAGTATCACAAGTGGTCATGATCATGTCATACACCTGTCCATCTTTACACTACGGGCCAAAGCTATCAATTAACAGTTCATCTTTGCACTACGACTAAAGATATCAATCAATAGTTCATCTAACCACGTAAGCCAAAGATATACTACTGTAAAACCAATAATCAACAGTCCATCTTTGCACGTAAGCCAAAGATATACAATTGTAAAACCAATAATCAACAGTCCATCTTTGCACGTAAGCCAAAGATATACAACTATAAAACCAATAATCAACAATTCGTCTTTGCACGTAGTTTCAAAGATATACAAATGTAAAACCAATAATCAACAGTCTATCTTTGCACGTAAGCCAAAGATATACAACTATAAAACCAATAATCAATAATCCATCTTTGCACGTGAGCCAAATATGACTTTCATCATAATATAAGCATGAGGATGATGACAATGATATAAGCATTAATCAAACGAAATCAAGGATAAATATTAAAGACTTTAAATTTATCCAGAGTTTAAAAATATCCAAATTGTCAACATGATCATCGCTTTGTAGAGTAAAATTCAAGAATAATATTCATGTACCAAAAATAATTTAAACATAAAAGAAATATATTATTTGGGTAAATAGTACCCACAATAGTATCCTATGAATAGTACTTGGGAATAGTACCTCGTTATTAGTACCCCTTGTATGAAAAGTACCCCAAATACCGAGTGAATAATATTCAGGTGAATAGTAATTTGGGTGAATAGTAACTTGTGAATAGTACTCCGACACGAAAAGTACCCCGAATACCCGAGTGAATAATACTAGAGTGAATAGTAACAGGGTGAATAGTAACCTATGAATAGTAACTCGTAAAAAAATACCAAAGAAAATGATATTCCATGACGAGTACAAAAGAAATGATATCTCATATGAGTATAATAGAATATACGAAACTACAAATGGATTTTCACCCGCCATGCGGTAATCCACGTAGATAAATCATTTTCATAATTTAATAAAGAATGAATACGAATGATCATTCACCATGCCTGCGGTAATCCATATAGACAGGTTATTCCAACCGAATAATAAAGAATGGAATAACAGAAGAATTCACCACAGGTTATTCCCAATCGAATAATAAAGAATGGAACCAGGTCATGCGTAATCCGCATAGACAGGATATTTCCACAGAATAATAAAGAATTGAACCAGTTCATGCGTAATCCGCACAGATAAGATATTTCAACAGAATAATAAAGAATGGAACCAGGTCATGCGTAATCCGCACAAACAGGATATTCCAACAGAATAATAAAGAATGGAATAACAACAGAATTCACCAGGCATGTGATAAACCGCACAGACAGGTTATTCCAACAAAATAATAGAGAATGGAATAACAAAAGAATTTCACCATGTATACTAAGACTTGCCATTATAGGCAGTTATTCCAACATAATAATAAAGAATGGAATAAAAACCCTTACAGTATTGAAAGAAAATAACTCTCTTTATGAATATGAAAGAATAATACCCCTTACTACTTAACGGTTGAGCGAAAATAATATTCCTTACTTAATATTAAGCGAATATAATGAATATTGAACGATAATAATATTCATACGAATACGAAAAATAATATCTCTTCAGAATATAAAAATAATAACCCTTACCTCAGAAGAAGATACTGAAGTAGTGAAGTAGCAGACTACTCTTCTTCTTTCTCTCAATAGCTTCTATCTCTATAATTGCTCTTGTGAGACTTAGTGAATTGGTGAGAAATGAAAGAAGAATGAGCTTCTATTTATAGGAAAATATAGGTTCAATAATTACACATTTTGGGGCTCGAAATATTACAGTATAATACCTTCCTCTTTTTCTTCATTTTTAATTTAGTCCTACAAGTATTATCAAACTTGCACCACCTCCCCTAATAGTAAATCATGTGAATCAATAGTAAATCATGTGACTCAATAGTTCTAAACATGTGAAAAAATTAATTACAGTATAGTACCTTCAACTATACCTCTATTTTTAATTTAGTCATGCAAGTATTATCAATCTTGCACCAACTCCCCTAATAGTAAATCATGTGAATCAATAGTACATACATGTGAACACATAGTTATAAGCATGTGAATTAATAGCAATTAATTGCTTATTTATCCGATTAATAACCCGATTGGTCAATATAACTTCCAGACATTAATTATCATCGAAATAAATGTCGATTTTTCACTAACACGAATAATCCCAACACAATGGAACTATCAATTTCATCTTTAATCAACATGAACTTATTCATCATTAATATTATAACTCACAATATTTAACAACCAGGTCATTCCCAGGAAAGAGGGGGCTTTTCGATAAGGATTTCTCCTTATTAGCGCGCAATTAGGTGACCAAACCTCTCCTTGACAGAACTTCTAGACATTGTCAATATTGCAAATAATAATATGAATAACTTTGTCGTCTCAATTATTGATTTAATAATATAACATATTATGCAAATGATACTGTGACAACAATTGAATCAATAATATGAGAGATATGATGCAGCAAATACTATAGCAATAATTGAGTATAACTGAGTGATTTCTCACGTAAGCATCAATAATTAATACCGTGTGCTACTATGCAACCACACGACATCGTATTTTTACTACCGATTATTTGATGCCAACTTGCTTACTTTGAAAATTTTTCACATATCACCCTTAACTTTAAACTTTTATCAATTTAACTAATTACCAAAATAGAAAAATTGAATACTTTTATTTCATAAAAATTGGGATCTCACACCTTGTTTTGTGGCAGTATTTAGAAATGACATCTGAGAATGTTGAGAATAGCAATGGAGCACAGGAGACCAATAAGTGACCACAGATCAAAACCCAAGATAATGTGCAAAAGGAAGATAATAATCCTCAGATAAACAATAACACCGATCAAATGATGAACGATGGGATGTTCAGAGGCTTTGTGCAGTTCATGCAACACCAAACATGAGAGACTCCTGTTCATAATGGAGGTGGAAACAATGGCAACCCACGGTTGGTCACCGCTAAGCAGTTCAAGGTGCTGGGACCACCAGAGTTTTTGGGAAAGCCAGAACCACTTAAGGCAGAGATGTGGATAAAGCAGATCACAAAGATATTTGATGTCTTGGAATGCTCAGAGGAGCAAAAGGTTCCATTTGCCACCTTTATGTTGCGTGAAGAAGTAGATCATTAGTTGGAATCGTTAAAACATACCCAGCCTGACGCACTCAAGATGTCTTGGGAGAAGTTCCAAGAACTGTTCAACGACAAGTACTTTCCCAAAATTATTCGTCACATGAAGAAGGTAGAGTTCATCAAGCTGGAACAAAATAATATGACTGTAGCGCAGTAAGAGGCTAAGTTTGCCGAGTTGTCCCGGTTTGCATCCCATTTGGTCGATAATGAGGAGAGAATGACGCGAATGTTTCTGCGAGGTTTGAAATCCGAAATATGTCAATACCTCATTTCTCACAAACATTGTTTATATTCAGATGTTGTGAATAGGGCTCAATTAGTGGAGCGCGATAATGAGTCAGCATAACCAAAACGCAACGACTAACAGCACGATAATAATCATACCGGTGGCAATGGCCATTGGAACAACGATAACCATTGTGGGGGAAATTATTATGCCAAGAATGGTAACCACTTCAGTGGTAATCATGGCCAAGATAATAGAAGTGGAAATTTTAAGAAGAGAAGGTTCAATAATGATGGAAAGATAGCAACACCAGCACCTATTTCCAAAGAAGAAGAATGACCATCGATCGTATGTTTCAAATGCGGACAGGAGGGACACATCCATTCAAACTGTACGCAACAACCCAAAGCGTGTTTCAATTGCGGAAGAGAAGGTCACCTAACTCGATTTTATCGTGTAGTGAAGTCAAGTCCAGCTGGGATAGTGACGCCAAAGGATGTCCTAGACAAGTCAAAGCCGATAGTTTAAGTTAGAGCGTTTGTCGAGTAACTCGAACAAAGTTATTACGGGTAAGTTAATCAAAACTCTTGCATAGTCTATACCTTATTCGATACCGATTCTACCCACTCTTTTATTTCTCCTATTTGCGCTCAACGTTTAAATTTAACTCCAGAGAAATTAAACTTTGACTTATCTGTTGAAACTCCGTTAGGAGAAATCTTCATTTCATGTGTTATCCAAGTCTTGGATGAGAGTCACAATTTTTAAATAATATTTCTAGAGTTAATAAATTTCCTGACGTATTCCCTGAAGACTTCTTGACCTACCCCAGAGCGTGAAAGTAAATTTTGTGTTGACCCCAGTACAAAACCCATTTCTAAAACCCTCAAATATTTCTTCACCCAAAACGAACGTAACATGCGTTGAAGACGTTGGCCTGAGCTGTTGAAGATTACGATTATACCATTCAATACCATCGTGGGATAAGCGAACGTGTTAACCGACGTGTTGAGTATAGGATCGTATGTGTTTACAAGTGCAAATATACAAACCTACGTGAAAATAACGAATATACGATTAGAACCGACTTTAAACGATAATGTTAAAGCTACAGACCCAAAGCTAATGAATACGAAGAAGAAGGTTCAAGAAGGCGTTATTCTAGAATTAAGAGCCGATGAAGAGGGCCCATTTGAGATCCTCGATCAAGTAGGAACCGTGGCCTATAGACTCGCCTTAATGTCAAGTATGTCGCGTGTTTTTCACGTATCGATGTTACGTAAATATGTGGACGACCTGAACCACATTATTGATTTTGAACCAGACGAGATAACGGAAGATTTAACGTATGAAGAGGTACCTGTTAAAATCTTGGATAAGAAAGAATATATTATACGCTCAAAGGTTATACCTCAAGAGTTAGATTCTGACGAAGTGTCCTCATCTGTTCGACATACCAGGTACGTACGTAAATTTCGAGGGAAAAATTTCATAAGGAGGGAGATTGTGAGACCCCAAATTTTATGAATAAATATTTAATTTTCTCAACATATTATTTTTATGTTATGGTGTGGATTTGAGATAATGTTATAGTTGTGGGTAATATTTATAAATTTTTAAAAGTAAGCAAGTGGTTATAAAATATTCGATTTGTCGGGGAATATTCTTTTTATCGGGGAATATTCGTACGATGGCACAATCATTGGTGGACCCCACAACAGAATTATTGTCAAAATGAGAAAACGACAGAAATATCTTTTTGTAAAAATAATGGCAAAAGTTTACTGTTAACTATTGAACAACTCGGTAATAAAAGTACTGTAATACGCGTGGTTGCATAGTAGCACACGATATTGATTATTGGTGCTTACTTGAGAAGTCACTCAGTTCTACTCAATAATTATTACAGTAATTACTGTTTAATATTTTATTTTATTGATTTAATAATTATTGCATTGATATTTTATATTATTATTGATTCAATAATTGTCACTGCACAGTATTTCCCATTATCAAATCAATAATTCATATTATTTGAATAATATTATTAGATAGCATTATTGGCAATGTCTAGAAAGTTCTGTCAATGAGAGGTTTGGTCACCTAATTATGCGCCACTAAGGAGAAATTAATCCTTATCGGAAAGCTTCCTCTTTCCTGGGAACGGCCTGGTTGTCATTATTGTGATTCTGTAATATTATTTGTGAATAATTAATTATTAATTTATATGATAAGTAAATATTTATTTTATGTGGACATAAATGATGGATAGGAAAATGTTTATTTTATGTGGTTATAAATGTAGGAATTAATATTGAGGTGTTTTATCAGTATTTTGTCGGATTGGAGGTATTTACAAAATCAAATCGGTGTTCTTAAGCTCTATTACATGAGTTATAATTTTGATCCGACCGTTGGATCGTTGTGATTTTTGGATATGTTATACATATATAAGTTGAGTATATGTCCACAAATTTTGAACCGTTAAAAATTAACGTATGATTTGTTATGAATTTTATGAGGCATTAAAAATCATCCGTTTGTGGATTTCAGATATTTTCGGTTTGGAATTTGGAAAAAGTTAAAGCTACAAAGTTGTAGAGAATTCAATTTTGTGTGGAATGGACATAAAATTTGTATTTTTCTGATAAAAGGGCTATTTATTATGAATTACTGAAGTTTTAGAAAATAAAATAATTTTTATTAAAATTAGGTGGGACCCACTTTTGTTTTTAAAAACATGAGGGCTACTAAATTCTTCCAAGATGGTTGCTCAAACAATTCAAATGAAATGTGCGTGGAGGAAAAAAAGAAAGAAAAATAATATTTTATAATTTTAGTCTCTTTATGGCGTTCTAGCATTTTCCTATAAATAGGCGCTTAGGTTAGAATTGAAAATCACACCAGAAACAAGTTTTCTTTCTCTCTATATTATCAAGCGTATTTTTGTGAGTATTTAGATACTTTGAGAGTCTTTATTCAAGATAAGTTTCCTTGACTTTTACATCCAGATATTCCGATCGTAACTCTCTTGTTATTTTGAGGTAGGGGGTGTTATTTTTGTTCAATATTCGCTTGAAATAATATTTTCTTTCATACTCTGTAGTATGTAAGTAATATTATTTCGTTTCAGATTTCGAATTCTATACTCGTTTTGTTAAAATTTTGGCTTCTATACTCCATGAAATTAGTAGAATATCCTTGATATTTACGCTTAATCCAGTATCTTTTCATGGAAATATTATTCTTAGTATTCTTGATAAGTTTTAACTTTTTCATGCTGGAGTACTATTCACGGGGTTACTATTCCCAAAGTACTATTCACGGGGTACTATTCACTCGAGTAATATTCACCCGGGGTACTATTCATGATAAAAATTAATTCGTTTCGGTCCAAATTATTTTTGGTACAATATTATTCTTAAATTTTACTCCACAAAGCAGTATCATGTTGACAATTTGGACGTTATTGATTTCTGAATAAATTAAATTATAAATCTTTAAAAATTTATCCTTGAACTTGTTTTATTGAATTCTTATATTATTGTCATCTTACTCATGTTTATATTATGTTGAAAGTCATATGTGGCCTGTAGTGCATAGATGGACTTGGTATGATTATGACTAGGGATTATTTGGTATAATCATGACCGTAATGTTTCAACTGATGTGATAAAAGTCCTCATTGGCCCGTAGTGCATTGATGGACAGTTTTTGGTATTATTATGGTCATGGATTCTCTTCGGCCAAGGGTGCAAAGATGAATTGTTTTATGGCATGATCATGACCATTGATGAATACACGAATATCTTTGGCCCGTAGTGCATGGATAATTTGTGGTCGTGATACTAAAGAATATCTTTGGCCGTAGTGCAGGGGTGATTCAATGAGGTGAGTTATTTATTAAGCTAAGTCTCAGCGATAAAAGTGATGAAAAACCTTTTAAATCATAGAAGATAGTAGATTTTATGTTCTACTTGACTCTTCTAATGGATTGCTTGTTCCGCTGCAGTTAAACTTGATGTTTGTTATATTTTATCAGTTTAACACTGTTGAAGGCTAACGATAAATTATTCTGCTTTATCTTATTCATAATATTTTTTACTGGGCTAGTTGAGCTCACCCTTTTTGCTTTCATTGTCTTATTTAGGAAATGAGAATGTAGCCGGGACTAGTCGGGGAACGGAGTGACAGTCCGGATGATAGCTTTAGTTGTCTTCACTATTCTATGAAACAGTGTGATAATAAATGTATTGAGGACTCCATTTGAGTTGAATACTGTCTAGAAGACAATATTCATTTTAAAACTCTCAGTTTATGTTTTGTCGTATGTTACACGAAAGTTGTATTATTAAGTTGTATTTGAATTTTGTACCATGTATTTGGCGACTCAAGATGGGTGATGTATACCTATTTTGAGGGTGTCACAGTTGGTATCAGAGCTTAGGGATATGATCCCTGGCTGAGATGTGAGACAAGAACTAGGAGGGGAGAGACGGGGAATTCCTTCGCTGGTATGACCTACCTAAGTTTAATTGGTATTTAATTGGTCAGTAAGTGTATAAGGATAATATGTGGCAGGTCAATTAACCCTTGTTTTGTGTCAGTATTTGAAAATGACATCTGAGAATATTGAGAAAAGAAATGGAGCACAGGAGACCGTTGAGTCACCACAGATCAATACCCAGGATAATGTGCAACAGGAAGACAATAATCCTCAGGTAAACAACAACACCGATCAAATGATGAACGATGGGATGTTCAGAGGCTTTGTGTAGTTCATGTAACATCAAACGAGAGAGATCCCTGTTCATAATGCAGGTGGAAACAATGGCAACCCACGATTGGTCACCGCTAAGCAGTTCAAGGAGCTGGGACCACCAGAGTTTTTGGGAAAGCCAGAACCACTTAAGGCAGAGATGTGGATAAAGTAGATCACCAAGATATTTGATGTCTTAGAATGCTTAGAGGAGCAAAAGGTTCCATTCGCCACCTTTATGTTGCGTGAAGAAGCAGATCATTGGTGGGAATCTGTAAAATGTACCCAACCTAACGAACTCAAGATGTCTTGGGAGAAGTTCCAAGAACTGTTCAACGACAAGTACTTTCCCGAAAGTATTCGTCACATGAAGGAGGTAGATTTCATCAAGCTGGAACAAAATAATATGACTGTGGCGCAGTACGAGGCTAAGTTTGCCGAGTTGTCCCGGTTTGCATCCCATTTGGTCGATAATGAGGAGAGAATGACGTGAATGTTTCTGCGAGGTTTGAAACCCAAAATACGTCAATACCTCATTTCTTACAAACTTTGTTTATATTCAGATGTTGTGAATAGGGCTCAGTTAGTGGAGCGCGATAATGAGTCAGCACAACCAAAAGGCAACGACCAAGAACACGATAATAATCATCATCCAGGTGGCAAGCGGCCCGTGAACAACGATAACCATCGTGGGGGAAATTATCATGCTAAGAATGGTAACCACTTCAGTGGTAATCATGGCCAAGATAATAGAAGTGGAAATTTCAAGAAGAGAAGGTTCAATAATGATGGAAAGATAGCAACACCAGCACCTGTTTCCAAAGAAGAAGAACGACCACCGATCGTATGTTTCAAATGCGGACAGGAGGGACACATCCGTCCAAATTGTACGCAACAACCCAAAGCGTGTTTCAATTACGAAAGAGAAGGTCACCTAGCTCAATTTTGTCGTGTAGTGAAGTCAAGTCCAGCTGGGATAGTGACGCCAAAGGTTGTCCCAGTTTAAGTGAGAGTGTTTGTCGAGGAACCCGAACAAAGTTATTATGGGTAAGTTAATCAAAACTCTTGCATAGTCTATACCTTATTCGATACCAGTTCTACCCACTCTTTTATTTCTCCTATTTGCGCTCAACGTTTAAATTTAACTCCGAAGAAATTAAACTTTGACTTATCTATTGAAACTCCGTTAGGAGAAATCATCATTTCTTGTGTTATCCAAGTCTTGGATGAGGGTCACAATTTTTAAATGATATTTCTAGAGTTAATAAACTTCCTGACGTATTCCTTGAAGACTTCTTGACCTACCCCAGAGCGTGAAAGTAAATTTTGTATTGACCCCAGTACAAAACCCATTTCTAAAACCCTCAAATATTTCTTCACCCAAAACGAACGTAACATGCGCTGAAGACGTTGGCTCGAGCTATTGAAGATTATGATTATACCATTCAATACCATCGTGGGATAAGCGAACGTGTTACTCTTAAAGTCAAATCGTCGACATTATACATGTCGGACCTTTTTCACTTATTTTTTCAAACAAATCTCACATTAACATGAGAACACGAAAGAACAAGTAACGAAAAGGGACACTCAAAAATCCCGACGTCGACAGGTGGTGACTCTGCTGGGGACTCTAGTAAGAGCTCTTAAGCCGCTATTACAAGCTTTTCAAAATTGTTATATGCGTATGTGTAAATGTTGCATTTACATTTATGATGAATGTGTACGAATGCATCTTAATTACTGCACTGCTAAATATCTATCTGTGATATTAGTGCTTCGCACATGTCATCATTTTGCATAAACGGTGAGACACGTTGTATGTGAATGTATGTTGTGTGGTCCCTCCACCAGGAGGCTATCCTTTCGGTGTTTGATTACTGGACTCATGGGAAGAATAATTCCCAGGGGCTCAGGAAAGGCACCACTCAGATTCGCTCTAGTTGAACGACCGGATTAACTTCCCGTCAAGTAGATTGCAATGATCTGGTAACCTTCATGCCAAAAAGCCGCGAGAGTAACCCTAAGATAGGTCAGCCTCTGATAAACCAAATTCAGAGGAAAGTCTCTTCATACTTTTCATTTTCAATTACTTGTAAACGCATTTACTTGTAATTTTATTCTCCATATGTAATGGAAAATATGAAGAATATCTGTGCATGCATAACATGTTATCAATTAACAACCGATTTTGCAGGACAAAATTCCTAAATGGACATGTTATGATAACATTTACATTACCCTAAGACTAAACTACATAAGTCTTTTGTAGGGAAACAATTGGGCCTATTACCCGCTCAAAATCCAAAAAGGCCACGAGCCTACAGCCAATCATGTCTTCTTTTGACCAGTCTAATACTGTTTCCCAAGAAGAATTTGACGGATTGAGTAAACAAATTACAGACTTGGCTGTTCTACCGAAAGAATTGCACCAGTCCACTCAGGGTACGAAGATACCTACACGTACAAAATCCTCTACACAAGGAGGAGTTCAAGGTCTGGAAAAGACAATTCCAGAACCTTAGTTGGATACAACCAACAAAGACCCTGAAAACATCCATCTTAAAGGAGATCTAGACACCAGTGATATCAGGAAAAAGGTCCTTCAAATGGAGGAAACTATCCATGTTTTCAAAGGGATTGGGACACATGACAGTGTTTCATATACAGACCTTTGCATATTTCTTGGTGTTCATTATCCAGAGAAATTCAAGACCCCTGATTTTGAGAAATATGACGGATTAGGGGATCCTTATACACATTTAAAGGTCTTCATTGGAGAACTTGGGTCTTACTGTGAGAAAATGAAAAGCTGGGAATGCAAATTTGTTTGAGAAAAAGTCCTGAATGGAGAAGCCCGTTCATGGTATACAGATTAGACAACTCAAAGATCCATTTGGGAAGAGTCGGCTCACGCCTTCCTCACTCAATATAGTTTTAATCTCGGATGGCTCTGACCGGTACCAAATTACCAAAGTCAAGAAACAATCTAATGAGTCATTTAGAGAGTACGCTCAAAGGTGGAGCGCCTTCTGTCGCTCAAGTTATTCCTTCTATGATGAGAATTAGAAATGGTCATGACTTTCATAGATGTCTGAAGCTCATTTCTATGAAAGAGTTCTAGTGGTATTGGCAAACCATTCTCCGAAATGATCAAGCACGGAGAAATGGGTGAAATGGGATTGAAGTCCGGTAAAATTCAAGACCTAAGCAGCTCTTAAAGCCATTATCGAGTACATCCAAATCGAATCTTATGGAAACAACCTGAATCCATAAAAAGAAAGAGGAGGATGTTTCCTTGATACTACAAGGACAAAAAGGCAATCAAAGCATGCCTATGCAGAGGAGAAACTACTCCCCTTTTACAGCATAATCTTCAAACCCTCCATTGCCTAAAAGTGGAGAAGTAAAGCGACCTCGAATGTTCACACCCTTAGGGGACTCGATCGAGAATGTTCTTGCTCTTGTTTTCGTCGGAAGAAAATTACACATCTTCTTCCACCAGCCAACCCTAATGGGAGGGGTTTTAATGCTACTCAGAAGTGTGCTTATCATGCCGGAGCACCTGGACATGATACTCAAGATTGTTGGGCCTTGAAACACAATATTCAAGATCCAATAGACAACGGTGAGATCGTGGTCGCAAAGCCAGATCAACCTCACGTGCAAGACAACCCTCTTCCTCAACACAAAGAAGAAGAGGTCAACATGATCAGTTGGAGCATTGGACAAGGTTCCAATTCTAACGGTGAATCATCCTAAACCATCAAAGATGGTGTTGACAAATGGGATTATGCAAAGTTCCAGTTTACCATGGAACGAAAGATGAAAGATCTTTGCAAATAAATTGAGCAACTGGCAGAACTGGTGACCCACCATCATCAAGTCACACGCCAATTAATCAGGCAGGAGCATGCCTATCTCCTTCCTTTTGTTATGAATGCCTCCTCACCACCTTCAGAAAGCGAAGCTATGGAGGATAAGGTTGCGAAGAGAGCAAATGCTAAAGCCCGTCGGGATTTTGCCAATCAGAGGGAATTCAATTATTTGGGCCAATCTATGGAGGAGATACTACAGATGTTGATCAACGAAGGAAGAATTACCTTCCTTCTCCCTCCAATCAATCCCCGTTCAGGTTGGTTTAATTCTGATGAAATGTGTCAATATCATTCACATTCTCGCGGTCACAGTGCAGAAGAATGTTGGGCAATCCGCCATCTTATTCAGAATCTTATTGATAGCGGTGTCCTGCAAGTAGCAGATGATTACACTGTACAACTTAAGGGTGGGAATGCATGTCCTACCAAATGGAAGGGATCAATAGCAGTCATATCCGAAGTAGATGATGAGACTGTCAAAGTATTTCCCATACAACTAATTCAACTCAAAGGAGCTGACAATCCTTTGAAAGTGGCCGCACCAGAGCCAATTTCTTTATCTTACAGACCATAACATCCTGTTGTCAGCTTACACAAAGTTCCATGGAATTATGGAGAAGCTGAAGGATCCACGTCTTATACTACTGCTATAGTGTTGAAGGAAAATCCACTGTATCTTCTTCAACGGGTTATTAAACCTACTTGCAAAGCAAAGGGGAAGTTGCCCATGGAGAAGATTGAAAAATTCCTTCGCACTATGGGCCACAATGAAGCCAAAGTGGTTTTAAGCTTGCGAGAAGCTGTACACCAGATTTCAATACTGGATTTGGTTTTCTCTTCTGAGGATCATCGGAAGATCTTACTGAAGGTTTTGGAAGAAGCCTACTTGCCAAAATCAGTGAATGTGGAAAAATTTCAACATTTGGTTGATCACATTTTCAACAACAATGTGATATCCTTCACTAATGATGACATACCTCCCGAAGGGACCGGTTATTGCAAGCCATGGGACATTACAGTTTTGTCTTCTGGGTACATGCTAGCTGGAGTTTTGATAGATGGAGGCTCATCTCTAAATATCTGTCCTTATGCCACCTTGGTGAAGATGAATGTCAATCTCAGGCGGATCCAAAGCAGCCATACGGTTATCAGAGCTTTTAACGGATCCCAACGGAATGCCATCAGAAAGATTGAATTACCAATTGAGATTGGTCCAAATACATTCAATGCATCCTTCCACGTCCTCAAAATAGATTCAGGATACAACCTGCAATTGGGGAGACCATGGATACACATGGTTGGAGCCGTTCCCTCCACGCTACATCAACAACTCAAATACATTATCAACAACAGTCTAGTCACTGTCAACGTTGAGCCGAAATGTCTTGAATAAGGAACTCTACCAATTATCAGTTTCAATTCAGAAGTTGAATCGGCCAGTTTTCATACTTTGGAAGTGAGTAACACGCAATACCATTCTATTGGAGCGCCACTTCCCATACCCAAGATTTTTGCCGAGGTTATGTCGGCCACTCAAGAAATGATGTCATTGGGTCATCAACCTGAACAAGGGCTTGGTAAAGATAAGCAGGGTATTAAGCACCCTATTCAAATGTCCAATCAAATTGGAACAGCCGGGCTAGGATATTCTGCCAGTTCCAGTCATAGGAATCCTCATAAGCACAAGCAGGTTCCTCAAGCTTCCGCCGCACGGTGATTTTCTATACCTTTACCTCATGAGTTGATCGGTCTCGGTAAAAGTGCAAGCCCATGTCAGTGGCTATATCTTTGTTTCCAAGGCCGCACCAATCAAAGCAAAGAGGTGCCGATTCCTAATCCCAAAGTAGAAGAAAGGAGCGGAAGCGTAAACATGACATTGCCTTGATGATGGCGAGTATATCACGCGTCATTGTTCATGATGAACATACAAACAGATACACCCCAGACGATGATTGCCTAGATATCATGGTTATCATTCGGGAAAAGGAGGACAATGACGATCCTTCCATCATTACAGTCCATCAGGACTTTGCCCTCGACAATTGGAGCAGCACTCCATGCATTGGTCGACGAGGGTAAAATGGGCAAAAAATCCCTCTGCCCTGTAGATAACTTTAAGTGCTTGCTTTTCTTTACAGTACTAGCAGTTATTTTATCAAGTACATGCTAACACTTTTGTATGATCAAACAATTGCATATATTAAGTGAAAGCATCTTTTGTTTCAGGACTCTGAATTTAGATGTACATGTACTTGCTGATGAGGTGCCTTTTCTCCACAAGGGCTGTAACTTTGATGCAAAGTTGGACTCAGACTTGATGGACATCCAAGAGGATATTGAGACACCTCAGGAGATTAAGGAATGGGTCGCAGACAAACCCAAACCCAATCTTGATCAAACCACTTCTTTCAATCTTGGATCCTTAGACAACACTAAGCTAATCCAAATTGGTTCAGACCTTACCACAAATTAACGGAATGACATGGTTGCACTATTAACCCAATTCCGGGATGTGTTTGCATGGTCTCATGAAGACATGGTGGGTTTGTCCACGAATATTGTTCTTCATCGCCTTCCCATCAAAGAAGGATTCAAGCCAGTTAGGCAAAAGCTCAGGCGATTAAAACCTGAGTGGAGTTTGAAAGTCAAAGAAGAAATTGTGAAACAATTTTCAAGCTGGCATTATCATGGTGTCTATATATCCGGAATGGATATCCAACATTGTTCCTGTGCCTAAACCAGGGGGAAAGGTGCGAGTCTGCGTGGATTACAGGGATTTGAGCAAAGCTTTCCTTAAAGATAGCTTTTCCGTGCCATTTATCTACATTCTTATTAACAATACTGCTCAATACGACATGTACTCCTTTGCTGATTTCTTTGTGGGGTACCATCAAATAATGGTTACTGAAGAAGACCGTGAGAAAACTGCTTTCATCACGTCTTGGGGAACCTTTTGCTACAGAAGGTGGTCATTCGGTCTCATCAACGCCGGGGCAACCTATCAACGA
The DNA here is from genome assembly GCA_020205615.1 of Panax quinquefolius. Taxonomy (NCBI): domain Eukaryota; kingdom Viridiplantae; phylum Streptophyta; class Magnoliopsida; order Apiales; family Araliaceae; genus Panax; species Panax quinquefolius. The sequence goes on along the minus strand of CM035157.1, from coordinate 45,344,947 downwards.
GCTATGATGGCTCTTTTCCATGATCTAATGCATAAAGAGATAGAGATCTATGTGGATGACATCATTGTCAAATCCCGGAAGGAGGATGAGCACTTAGATCATCTCACAAAACTTTTCAACAGGTTGCGTAAGTACAACTTGAATTTGAGCATCTATTACCTCAGCAAAAGATTCAGCATCAGTGAACACAAGTACACTCTGATTGAGAAGACTTGTTGTGCTTTAGCATGGGCTTCCATGAGGTTACAACATTACCTCCATGGTCACACAACCCATCTTATATTCTGAATGGATCCTCTCAAGTATGTGTTTGATAAGCCCACAATTGAATTGTCGATCGTCTCCGGATGGCAGTTGATCCTATAGCAATTGACATCGTCTCACGTGATGCAAAAGTCTGCAAAGGTCAAGGAATTACGGATCAACTGCCGCCAGACCTGTAGGGATTACAAACCCTTGAAACATACTTCCCGATGAAGGGGTGATGACAATTCATTGCGACATCGAAGACGATACATGCCAGATGACGTGGAGAATGTATTTTGATGGAGTCATTAACACGAAGGCTCTATATTTGGAGCGGTTTTTAATAGCGATGCACGGGGAGCAGATATCTCGTCGTGCCGTCAAATTGCGGTTTATCGGCACCAACAACACGGTGAGTATGAAGGTATATGTCGTCAGACACGGGCTAAAACTTGCACGTTCAATGTGCATCAGGCGGTTAACTGTCTTTGGCGATTCCGAATTGGTAATCAGAAAATCCACGAGAATCTATCAAACCAAAGAATTACATTTGCTGCCTTACCATCGCCAAGTTTTACAGATGGATTTGGAGTACGAAGAAATCTCCTTTCTACACATTCCTCATAATAGGAATGATTTTGCAGATGCATTAGCAACATTGGCCTCCTTGGTTTATATACGTGACAAGGAAAACATGCCATGCAACATGTTCACTCTGTAAAAAGCCCCAGCTTATGGGAATTACGTTGGAGAAATATTGGATGAACTACCTCCCATCCACAATCCTTGGTATCAATGCATCAAGGAGTATCTACGAGATGGATCTACACCCGCTGAGGCGAGCCTAACTAAGAAAAGGCAGATTCATCGACTTGCTATGAAATTCTACCTGAGCGGAGATGCACTCTACAAAAGAGATGTTGGACTAGGTCTCCTCAGATGTCTAGACAAAGACCAAGCTCAAAGACTCATGGATGAGATCCATGGTGGAGTATGTGGCCCTCACATGAGCGGACCCCTACTTGTCAAGAAGATCCTTAGAACTGGGCATTATTGGCTTACACTCAAAGCTGACTGTGATGATCACATCAAGAGGTGCTATCAATGCCAGATTCATGGGAATGCTATCCACGGCCCTCCAAGGGAACTCCACAATATGAGTTCGCCATGGCCCTTCTCAATGTGGGGAATGGACGTGATCGGGCCTATCGAGCCCAAAGCCAGTAATGGACATCGATTCATATTCACCATGATCGACTACTTCACCAAATGGGTAGAAGCAGCATCCTTCCCCAGGGTTACTAAAGAAGTCATCATTGCTTTCATCAGAAACAATGTTGTTTGTCGATATGGATAACTAGAGGTCATTGTGTCAGACAATGCTAAGAACTTCAACAACAAAATGATGGAGGAGTTAGGCAGTAAATTCCATATCAAACACCTCAACTCAAATCATCTACTCAGTCAAAGATGAATGGATGCTTTGTTGAAGCGGCTAATAAGAACATCAAAAGATCATGCAGAAAATGTCCGCCAATCACAAAGGATGGCCTAACCTCTTGCCTCGACTTTATTAGCCTACGTGAACTTCCATGCGTAAGCTTCCACCGGGCAACCCCTACTTATTAGTCTATGGGATGGAAGTAGTGCTCCCCGTAGAGGTGGAAATGGAATCCCTCGGAGTATTGATGGATGCTCGGTTAGATGAAGACCAATGGGTACAAGACGTGTATCACCAATTGTCTACAATAGGCGAAAGGCGATCGCGGCTATCTTCCATGGTCGATTATATCAAAGAAAGAATCGCATACGATCCTAAAAGCGAGAAAAAGTCCGACTACGACGGTTCAAACAACATGACTTGGTTTTGAAGAAAATCATTGACAACCAAGATCAATCTAAGGAAAAATCGCTCCCTAGCGGGAAGGCCCATTTATTGTCAAGGAAGTATTGACGGGGAGGTGCTCTCAGTTGCAGGAAATGGATGGCGATGAATTTCCACGACTTATCAACTTCGGACACCGTGAAAGCAGATTTATGTCTGAAGTTACCATCAAACAAACATCCTAGTTTTGATCATCAAATCACCAGTCATTTCGGTTTTGAACCCTTTCCTTTCTACATACTCTTCTGCCCCTCAGGGAAACATACACTTCAAACCAGCAGCCTGGTATCACTTCATTTCAAACCTTCCATACAATTTCAGTTATCCTAAAGATGGGATTTAACTTTTCACAATTTCGGTTATCCTGAAGACGGGATTGAACCTTCTACGCCTGCAGTTTATCCTGAAGACGGGATTAAACTTTTCTACGCTTGCAGTTTGTCCTGAGGACGGGATCAAACTTTTTACACACCTGCAGTTTGTCCTCATTATGGGATCAAACTTTCTTCTCCCCGCAGTATAGCCTGCACATGGGATTCACGCTTTTTCTTCAGCTGCGATTCGTCCTGAGGGGCAAACTACGTCGACCTGATCTCCTCTTCAATAGGAGTACGTAGGCAACCATATGTTATATGGCCCGATCGCAATAAAAAACAACAAAAACATTTTGCCCTTTTCTACAAAAAAAACAAAACAACAAAAACATTTCTACACTATATCGCCTTTCACATTCGGCGTTGAACCTCTTACACGAGTTCGAACTATCTGAGACTTGATCTCCTCTTCAATAGAGAGTGCGTGGCGACCATTTATGGTTCGATCTAACCCTACCGAACAAAAAATTCTCACACTAAGATTACTCTTTGTGAGAGCCGAATCCGGGTCCCAAATCACCACGGATTCGGTTCAAACATTCTATCACTATTTACGAAAGATATAAACATAAATTATTTATACAGTACACTTTACACACTATTCCCCAAAATTGAGTAACCTTAACTTATACACAAATCATAAACTATCTAACACATGACATTATTATCAAACTATACTATTATAATCTAGCTGCACATTTTATCCCAAGTAGAACTTGGCATTATCCTTTTTCTCAGATCCGAACGCATTCGCTTTATCTCGCAATGTTTATCATGATATAGCAAGGGTGAGCATGAAAGTTTCCAAAGAAGTTTAAATACAATTTAAGGATATATCATGATTGAAAGAGTCTAAATAATAGGCTGGCTATAATTCATCAATATAATTGAGAACTAAGACGAAAAAACTTTAAAGCGAACAAGTATTGAACATGAACAAATATATCTGGACCAACTGGTAATGAAGGTGATCGACCTTTCATACACGACTTATACATCTGATATATGCAGTACAATTCCATGGCAATCGAAGAATGATTAACCATAAGTATATCTGAATAAAATAACTCTTAGTAGAGTTAAGTAAAACTTTCCTGAACCGTTGATTACCGCTACATAATTTATAATGCTTTATCCGAAGACCTAATATTAGTAATATAGATCTCTAATATTAGAATAATATCATCACAATATAATACTATTATATATATACACATAGAATAACCTAAACACATAAAGACGTAATCCTATCACCTACAATACACATAAGACTTAGCATCAAGTCGAATTTATTTAAGTCTGAGTTGAACCCGACAAAATTCTAACATCCCGACGGTCAAGTCGGACAAACATCGAGTTTAAGTTCAATTATACTGCCTAAACACTTAACAATTATCTTAAATAATTTTCTTATCAGTCAAAACAATTTTCATAGACTTGTAATAATTTTGGATAATTAATATCATTTATCATAATTTTTCAATCACTAATATTGTATTTAAATGAATTAAATACCCATAATTCCTTAATCATTAATATTTATTTATTATTAAATATTAATGAAAATCATATCATAATATTATAATATAATTATAATATATCAAAGTATTTTAATACCTTAAAATCATATTTATATGATTTTTAATGACTAAATTCATTATCCGATAATTGCTATTAATATTAAAATATTAATATTTTAGGACAAAATATCAAAAGTTATATTTTATAACTTAAAATATTTTTATAACACTTAAATCATTTTTATATGATTTTTAAACCATTAATTCTATTTTCCATAATTTATTTAATATATTTAATAAATAAACTAATTACCATTAACAATAAATTATTAATGAAATTCATCGAGAAAATATTAAAAGTCATAAAAAATAACTTAAAATATTTTCTAATATCATAATATAATTTTTCATGTTTTTTCATGAATTAAAGCCATTTTTAAATAATTTATTTAATATTATAATTAAATAAATAAATACCTTTTATATTTCAAAAATATTAAATATTTCTGAAATATACTCAAAATAATTAAAAAACTATTTTTCAAGCTTTAAAATAATTTTTCAGAATTTATTATGTATTTTTAATAATTAAAAACCATTTTAATGTATTTATTTATTAAAATAATTAATTTTCTAAATAAACTGTCGCTAAAAGAGGCTTAGGCGACAAATCTGTCGCTAAAAGTGTTCTTGATGTGTTCTTCATCAAACCCAGAAGTTCTTGTCAATGAGAAAGGTCCTTCGTTTGACCAACGTTTGATCTGTGATCCTAAGGTTTTCTTAGCTTCTTAATGTTATTAACATGTAGTATTAATGTAATACTATAATAAATACCTAAGGTCAGATCTATACAACAAAATATCAGAGAGATCAAAGCCTTCAAATATTCTGACAACGCTGTTCTTCATTTTACGGGTTTTCGGAAAATGAAGAAGAAACGACAATGCTAGGTTTAGATCATTATGTTTTTCATTACGGACTTGGTAGGTGTGATACTAAGCTCGATACTTGTAGAGCGAGACATCGTGGTACAAGTATATATCATTAGATCATCATAAAAACAAAACAATCGATGATTAGGGTGGTCAAACCACACTAAAATTTTTGGCTCTTGAAGGTTACGGGTTTTCCAGAGAAATCTTCTTAAAGCGAATCGGTCAACGTATGATTTGACCTTGATTATAAACGATTCTCAAGGAGTTTGAGTGAACTAAAAGCTTGATTAGATAGTCTTAATGGCGGGCTATCGATCAAACCAACAACATAGTCAAAACATCAAATAACAGCAAGATCTAAGCTACAGAAAACGTTGTCAGACCTGTTCTTCATTTTGGGTTTTCCAGAAATGAAGAACAGTTGCAGGGTCTCACTTCAAGCCTTTGAATCTATGATTTCCAGGCTCGATTAGTGTGATCAAATGGTTCAGTCTTGTAGAGGAGATGTCAGGCTACAATAATATATCAACAGGTCGGTTTAAAATGTTTAAGAAATAAAGGTTGGTCAAACTACTGGTCAGGAAACATGTCTCAAAGATTCTGGGTTACTCAGATCTTCATAAGGCCAGTTGGTCAGTGGTAGTTTGACCTTAATTATATTCAGTCCTGATGTTAATTTAGGCGATCTGGTAGCATAAAAGTGTAGTCCATATAGCCATCTGTAACATTAAACCAACAACATAACACAAACACTAAAAATAAGCAAGATCTAGAGCCTACAATATCATTGTCAGATAGGATCCAGGTTGCCTGAAACCCATTCCGTGGACTTGTCGGCCTTGATTGATTATTCATAACTCTCAATCTACTCATGATCTGGCCTTGTTTCTAGCTTCATATCAAAGTCCTCATAACATAGAACACAATTATAACATAAAACACCACCAATACGTTACACAGAAGAATCTAAAGGCACTGACATATGGCTGTCAGGCCATCTTTTTCAACTTTTCTAGATTTCTAGAAATGCTAGATTCGTGCATCTAAGTGATATGGATCTAGGTTTTGGCAACCCAGGTCATCAAATGACACCCTCTAACATATATCTAACCAACAAACAACAACATCAAACATCAGATCTAAGGATTTCAAGATTTAGGGTTCTTATACCTTTAAGGCTTTGATTCATGAACTGATCCTTGATGATATGATCTTGCTAAGCTATGAACTGATATTAGCTTATCTTACCACTCTCTCTCACTCTATATTTCGGATTTAGAAGAGAGAGAAAATCTTGGGAGAAAATGAGAGTAAAGTGACCCTTTTCTCTCTCTTTAATCAATATAAAAGATATGATATAATGTATCTAGTTGCTAGGTGGTACACATATCTAATATAAAATAGATATAGAACACATGGGATAAACATTTAGGTGATGACTCACAAGATTTGCCAAATCTTTTGCTCAAGTTTAAGAAAAGGGCAATTTAGTCTTTTCCATACCATTTTAATTCTAAAATTGTCATTTGATCAAACCCTTAGGGTTTGACCCTTAGGGTTAAAACCTAAGGTTCCATAAATCCCAATTTTTAGGATTTTCAATTTAGATTTTCAAAATAGAAAATTATGATAATTAGATTATAATTAGAGTTTCCTAATTATATTATAATTACCTAATCATATTAGGACTTAAACAAATTAGGGTTAATATTTCCTAATTAAGATTGCTAATTTAGCAATTTAATCCACAATTGTATATTAGGGTTCCTGACAGAATAATTAGGGTTTAATAATTTGAAATTAGAGCTTGCTAATTAATTAAGCTTTACCCTAATTAATATTATAATTAATAACACTTAAGCAATATTCTCATCCTTTAAGTTTCCAGCTTAGGGTTTTAAATACCCGGAATCTGAAATTAGAGTTCCCAAATTTGATATTAGGGTTTTCTAATAATCAATTAGGGTTTCAAGTAATTATTAAGGTTTTGCCTAATAAATTATAATTAATGACGTTTAAACCTTATACACAACATTTAAATTCCAGGATTAGGGTTTTCAATTTCTAAATTAGGGTTTCAGATTCCCGGAACAGAAATTAGGGTTTTCAGAACTGGTTTTAGTGTTTCTTATCCATTGTTAGGGTTTTCTAACTGAACATTGGCGTTCTTAATATATACCTAGGGTTTGCCACAGATATAATTTATCTGGTTAAACCTTGACCCTTATCCACATTCTGTACACATACATAACATATACAGAGAACATATACACTAATATACTTAATCCTGAATAATTCACCAAAATCCTTCACAGAATTTTGAAACCCTCAAAATTCCTTCCTAAAAATATCAAATGCATACACTTATTTTCTGTCTAGGTCTATTATTTGACCTTAAATCCATCATTTAAATTTTAATAAATTGTTTAAATTCTCGGGTCGTCACATTCACCCCCCTTCTTCTAAAAATTTCATCCCCGAAATTTACCTTACTCCTTACTCCTTATACCATGCACTATACACCATCCATATACATCATCACCTGCTACCCAATACACCACTCACATGAGTAAAAGTTTTCAAACTGCTGAGGGGTCATATAGACCATGAACACCTAGTTTTAACGGTATTCATACCGCAAAACTTTACATTACTTGGTAGGTTTACAATCACAAAGAAGGTAAACTACCGTTTGCTAGTACTTTAGGTGATTAGCTTTATCGTACTCTTCGTTACGCATACGCATAACGACATTATGTCTAGCGAATATTTACGCTACTAGATTGGATTATTTATCCAAACAACATAATTCACCTCAGTCTTATCATCGGATTCCGCACCAAAGCAATTTGGTTCGAGAAATTTCTTTCAATGAACACTTAGAGTTTTCATAAACATTAGTCTAGATGAATCGAATAGCATAGACTCTTACTAATAATTCAATTCAATCGAATTATTTATGTGTAGCCAAACCCCGTTGGCAAATTAAATTTTTTTGAAAATATTATTGAAGAATGACGTCATGATGCCGTACTGTATTAACAGTCCGTTTGAGGATGCCGTCATTGTATGACTTTGTCATAACACATCATACAATAGTGGAACAACGACTTTAGATCAAATTCACACTAAGTATTCCTGTATTTACAACTCCATCACCTTTTTATCATCTCTGCACCATGTTACATGGTACGTGAGTGATAAATAAAATAACTTTTGATATTTCAAATCATTTGCGTCTAGCCGAAATAAGTAGCATAGACTGTACTTTAAACCGTTTCAAAAATGATTACGAGTCTACATTTTTTTAAAAGCACATAGTGCGTATTTAGCTTGATGTCAAAATTTTTAAGTCTAGCATAGCTAGGAATTTTGGAAAACTTATGTCTCCACTAATAATCATTTGCTTAACAGTTTATCTATTCCTATAATCCTCAATTCTCCATTCACACACAACTATACCTAGATCGTCAAACCACACTTATGAGTTCATAAACTTGCCACAATCATATGAGTTTAAGAACTTACACTAGTCAGACCTTTGGCGTCCATTCACTGAGGGGTTCATAAACATTTCATATAACTATGAGTCAAGAATGTCACATAAGTATGAGTTTTAAGAACTCGTACTTAACCCTATATTCTCTACCTATGGCCTATCTATCTGTTATACACATGAGAAAGGAATCACCCTCTTAACATGCATATAGCAAATAGCGCGACACAAAGTGCCAGAAACTAAGTGGTTTTTACACCAAGTACAATTCCTCGCCCATATAAGGAATCATACAACTCAGCTGCCGACATGAGTCCTCAATTGAAATCCCCACCTAATCTTAACTCCCTTCTCAATACGAATTTCATTTAATCCGTATTCATAATCCTTTTCTGAATCTGTACCAATTCACACATCAATCTTGCTGTAAACTTTCCAATCATCAGATTGATTCTTTTCCCATATTATAACCTTATCAGATCACGGAGTGATCTCATCGTATATATTATGATTTATTTCTATATCTTGATCGTTTTGTTTTACATCTCCTATCCCTGTACTTTCAGTCTTTTAGACTCGATCTATTCACCACTACTGTTTAACTTTATTATCAGAGTTAGGGAACTCTGTGTCTTAACAACTCGCTAAGATTCGTCTTTGAATCTTACCGATTAACTAACTCTATGTGACTTAGATATTATCCTAATCACTGCGGTTATTGGTCTCAGGTATTCCTACCTAAGCTTCATAACCAATGACTTTGATACCAATTGTGAGAGCCGAATCAAGGGTCCCAAATCACCACGGTTGGTTCAATCATTCTATCACTATTTGCGGAAGATATAAACATAAATTGTTTATACAGTACACTTTACACACTATTCTCCAAAATCGAGTAACCTTAACTTATACATAAATCATAAATTATCTAACACATGACATTATTATCAAACTATACTATTACAATCTAGCTGCACATTTCATCCCAAAGAGTAACTTGGCATTATCCTTTTCACATGTATCCAAACGCATTCGCCTTTATCTGCAATGTTTATCATGATATAGTAAAGGTGAGCATGAAAGTTGCCGACAAGTTTAAATACAATTTAAGGATATATCATGATTGAAAGAGTCCGAATAATAGTGGCTATAATTCATCAATATAATTGAGAACTACTTACGAACAAACTTTTGGTGAACAAGTATTGAACATGAACAAATATATCTGGACCAACTGGTAATGAAGGTGATCGACCTTTCATATACGACTTATACATCTGATATATCTGAGAGTATAATTCCACACGGCGATCAAAGAATGATTAACCACAAGCATATCTGAATAAAACAAATCTTAGTAGAGTTAAGTAAAACTTTGCTGAGCTGATTTGATTATCGCCACTTGATTTAGAACGCTTTATCAGAAGACCTAATATTAGTAATATAGATCTCGATATTAGAATAATATCATCACAATATAATCTTATTATATATATATATATATAAACATAGAATAACCTAAACACATAACACATAATCCTATCAGTCTACAATACACATAAGACTTAGCATCAAGTCAGACTATTTAAGTCTGAGTTGAACCCGACAAAATTCTAACATCCGAATGATTCGAGTCTGACAAACATCGAGTTTAAGTTCAATTATACTCATCAAACACTTAACAATTATCTTAAATAATTTTCTTATCGGTCAAAACAATTTTCATAGACTTGTAATAATTTTTAGATAATTAATATCATTTATCATAATTTTCAATCACTAATATCGTATTTAAATGAATTAAATACCCCATAATTCCTTAATCATTAATATTTATTTATTATTAAATATTAATGAAATCATATCATAATATTATAATACAATTATAATATATTAAAGTATTTTAATACCTTAACATCATATTTATATGATTTTTTATACAAATTAAATTCATTTTAGATAATTGCTATTAATATTAAAATATTAATATTTTTATGACAAAATATCAAAAGTTATATTTTATAACTTAAAATATTTTTATAACACTTAAATCATTTTTATATGATTTTTAAACCATTAATTCTATTTTCCATAATTTATTTAATATATTTATTAAATAAACTAATTACCATTAATAATAAATTAATAATGAAATTCATCCAAAAATATTAAAAGTCATCAAAAATAACTTAAAATATTTTCTAATATCATAATATAATTTTTCATGATTTTCATGAATTAAAACCATTTTAAATAATTTATTTATTATTATAACTAAATAAATATATACCTTTTATATTTCAAAAATATTAAATATTTCGAAATATACTCAAAATAATTAAAAACTATTTTTCAGGCTTTAAAATAATTTTTCAGAATTTATTATGTATTTTTAATAATTAAAAACCATTTTAATGTATTTATTTATTAAAATAATTAATTTTCTAAATAAACTGTCGCTAAAAGAGGCTTAGGCGACAAATCTGTCGCTAAAAGTGTTCTTGATGTGTTCTTCATCAAACCCAGAAGTTCTTGTCAGTGAGAAAGGTCTTACGTTTGACCAACGTTTGATCTGTGATCTTAAGGTTTTCTTGGCTTCTTAATGTTATTAACATGTAGTATTAATGTAATACTACAATAAATACCTAAGTTCAGATCCATACAACAAAATATCAGAGAGATCAAAGCCTTCAAATATTCTGACAACGCTGTTCTTCATTTTCTGGGTTTTCCAGAAAATGAAGAACAGACGAGGATGCTAGGGTTAGATCATTATGTTTTTCATTCTGGACTTGGTAGGTGTGATACTAAGCTTGATACCTGTAGATGAGACATCAGGGTACAAGTATATATCATTAGATAATCATAAAAACAAAACAATCGACAGATTAGGGTTGGTCAAACCACACTAAAATTTTTGGCTCTTGAAGGTTCTGGGTTTCCCAGAAATCTTCTTAAGGCGAATCGGTCAACGCAGTTGACCTTGATTATAAACGATTCTGTTAAGGATTTAAGTGAACTAAAACTTCAGTATGTAGTCTTAATGGCAGGCTATACGATCAAACCAACAACATAGTCAAAACATTAAATAACAGCAAGATCTAAGCTACAGAAAACGTTGTCAGACCTGTTCTTCATTTATGGGTTTTCGAAATGAAGAAAGCGATTAGAATCTCACTTGAGCCTTTGAATCTATGATTTCCAGGCTCGATTAGTGTGATCAAATGGTTCAGTCTTGTAGAGGAGATGTCAGGCTACAATAATATATCAACAGGTCAGTTTAACAACAACATGTTTAAGAAATAAAGGTTGGTCGAACTCTTTGGTCAAAAGCATGTCTTGAAGATTACAGGTTACCCAGATCTTCATAAGGCCAGTTGGTCAATGGTAGTTTGACCTTAATTATATTCAGTCTTGATGTTAATTTAGGCGATCTAGTAGCATAAAAGTGTAGTCCATATAGCCATCTGTAACATTAAACTAACAACATAACACAAACACTAAAAATAAGCAAGATCTAGAGCCTGCAATATCGTTGTCAGATAGGATGCGGGTTTTACGGGTTGCCCGAAACCCATTCCGAAAACCGATCAGCGGATTTGACTCCTCATAACTCTCAATCTACTCATGATCTGGCCTTGTTTCTAGCTTCATATCAAAGTCCTCATAACATACACTACAAAAAAATGGGACTTCAGCAACAACCGATTTTCGTTGCTAAAGGTGTTAAATTTCGTTGCTAAAGGGTTTTGTAACGACTTTCTGTTGTCGTTCGTCTTTTCGTTCTTGTGAATGGCGTTGCTAATTGTTCATGACAAACGCATTTTTTCGTTGTCAAAAGTAATACATTTTGCAACGAAATTTGACTTTCGTCTGAGAGACATCGATCCTTTAGCAACAAAATATATTGTTGCGAGAATAATTAAAATGTCGTTGCTAAAATTCCATTTCGTTGCAAAAGCTTCGCTAATTGGCAATGAAATAAACTTTTTTGACAACGACCATGCATTTCGTTCTAATTGACACCATTTTGCAACGATATTTTTCATTGTGACTAAATTATGAAAATTGTTGCCTAAAGCTTGCTTTCGTTGCGAGAATGTAAACTTTTTTAGCAACGATTTTCGTTCTTTGATTATATTATTTGGCAGCGACATTATAGTAAATCGGCAACAAAAATGTTTATTCTTGGTTATTTTTCAATAGCAACGAAAGTCGTCGATTAGCAGCGACATTATATGTTCTTAGATTTCTTTATATGTGTGCAACGAAAGTTGATATGATTTCTAACGATAAAAATATTTTTATTTTAGTATTAGCAACAATATCCTCTTCGTTGTTAATAGGTTAATTTTTCGATTTGCCAAATATTATATTTTTAATGCCATTCATTAGCGAAAATTTGTTGCTAAATGTATAAAAATTGTTGCTATATTAAAACTTGTTCAATGTTTTGGTAACGAATTATATTGTTGCCAAATCAAAATTTGACATTCTTTTTGTATACCTGGCTGGCTCACTGTCCCCATAGCAAATAATGACAAAAATACAAAAATCTAAAATATTATTAACTTAATAAAATCATCCACTACATAGTCATTCATTATCTTTACAATTAACGATCTAAAGCTACCACAGTTCTTCAATCAAAGTATATATCTATATATGTAGAAAGAGTACACTTTATAATTTCGTCTCTTATCTTCCATAAACGTAGCACGAAAATTTGATACCCAGTATTGTAAGGCAGGTCATAGAAGCAGTCTTTTTACACATTTAAAATAATAGCAAATCAGAAAAATGAAGCAAATAGGTCACCAAAGACACTTAGTGCCAAAATCAATACACAAAGACAATAGAGTTGCTACGTGGTACAATGTCAAGGCTTGGCTCCTATTTCATAATACTTTAGAATACCACTAATTTCTTGTTCAATTTGAGTGACTAAACAATAAATATGGTTGGCACATCAATGCATAATCACTCTCCAACCTGGTTATAGCACTATTTGATACTTCATAACAAAGAATCAAAGAGAACACTGAAAACATACTGAGAGCATTGTGTATGGCACAACCAAGCAAATTAGTTTTTCATGTAATTATTTATTAGGCAATTTAGTTAGATTACAAAAGCAGTATGCAGTTGAGTTGTTCAACAATTGACTCAAAAGACATCGAGTTAAATGCAAGAGAATATACTTACTTTTTTGATGTTGGTGAGGTAACAAGTAAATCCCTGATTTGCTCATTGTAAACTTCAAGGACGATAACAGATATGTGGAACGTAAAAGTCTCTTTCTGTTCCTCAACCACTTTAAATAAATTCTCCAAAGTTCTATAATTGACTCCTCGATTCTGTTCAGTGCCCTCCATGGTAAAAGTCTTTCCCGTCCCTGTTTGCCCATATGCAAATATGCAAATATTGTAGCCATCTAACACAATGACCACCATGGGTGAAGCATCCGCAAAAACATCAACTAGTACATAAAATAAAAATAAAAAAACTCTAAATTTTGTGATCTATATAGTACAGCAGTAAATTAGTAGTATAGTACTACTTACAGTCATTCTCAAACTAATTCACATCTACATTCTCAAACTAATACACATCCACTACTAGAAAATCTACCTTAATGATATTGGTAACTAACTAACTAACTAATCGGTCTCTTTAACTTGGTAAGTTTACCTTTGTAAAAGGCAGTTGATCAATTAAAGAAACATAAACCCCAGATCAAACAAACAACATTTACTATAGATCTAGTGATCAACTAAAGAAACATAAACCCCAGATCAAACAAACAACATTTAGAAGAAAATATGACACCTTCACATCAGAGCATAGCACACTCCATTTACTATAGATCTAGTGATCAACTAAAGATTTAATTAGCCTATCATTTCAAGAAAACAAATTTGGAGAGAGAGAGAGATCCTCTTACATAGCTGCAAAAGAAGCAACCCAAGCAAGAAAAGAAGTCCCAAATCCAAGCCCACCAAGCTTGACAGCATGATTAGCTAGCTTTTTGGCTGCCTGCCCTAGTTCTTTGAAATTAGAACTGATCAGCTCACTTGCTATTGTTGCATCAGTTTTCATTGCCAAGAAACTGTGCTTCCCCGTCATCTTGTTTGATAATCCCAATACAATTTTAATCATTGCTAAAAGATAAAAGATAATGTTTTTCAAAAATAGATTTGCTGCTCTTCATCATCACTTTCAATGTCAGCTTGTACCTCTTCCTGATAATAATGTGAAAAATTAAATATGTATTGTCAGAAGATACAGGAACTAACAGCTTAAATATTGCCTATAGGAGTGTGCAATTAAACCAAGAAAAAATCTTTTAATATAGGTGCAAAATGCTTATCAATATTGATCATAATCTTATGTCCGAGTCTCCAAAACAATTACTAAAACATGAATAAAATAAAATATTACATAAATGTAAAAGTTTAACAGGCATGCTACCAACAAATCTTAATTCACTGCCTTAAAATTTAAGATAATTTGTAAGAAAAAATGCACTAGTTGAATTACATATCATGCTCGGAATAAAAAAATATTAGTCAACATTACTGAAACTAAGTGTCTGCAACCGATACACATATTACCACTGCTATCCCTATTTGGTGTTTCTCAACTAGTTCCTAGTTCCAATATACTAATGACTTCAGTACAAACCAATAATGTGCTCCAGATTTTCAGGAGCATGCTGCATGGCAGATTTCAGAAATGAAACTTACAAAAATACCAGTAAAATCAATTCATAGGGTTGCTTCTCAGATGTAATAGACTACGTAAAATCTGACTAAATTTTAATGTTGGTTTTTGTTCTGTTGATTTTAGACAGAGAACTGAAGCAAGATAAGCATCTCCTCTTCTCGTTCTGCTTCCATTTCTTCGTATGTGAGAGCCTGTTTCTTCTCAATATTTTCTTTTGTCCGCACTATTGTCTGCACAAATTTAACCAAGATCAAATAAAATGCAGTCAAGCATTAACATATTCAAGATACTTGCAACGCCTGCAGTACCTACAGTTGCATGTAAATAGTAGGTACAATGAGACAAGGTTATTTTAAGCTTGAATCGCTCATTTCGCTTTACAATTTAATTACAACTGTATTAAAAGATTTTTTTTAAATCAGTACAGAGCACAAACTGACCTCCTCCAACAGGTCACAAAGCTTTTCCATCTTGGATTCCATCAAAGCAATCTCTTTCCAATCTTCGTTTTGCTGCAGAGCTGCAGCAATACCATTTTGCTCTGAGCCGCGTGAAACCTTGGGAAAATGCTTTTTATCCAACTTCTCAAGAGGAGTGTGCTGTACAAAGGAATTAAAACAGTAATGCAGAGGGCTCAGAAAAAACTCAAGGAAATAGTGCTCTTTGAAAAACAACTGAAAGATGCATAATATATTTCCATAAACTGGAATCAAGATAGATATTTTTTACTAAAAGCTAAAAGATATCTCTTTAAAGTCACTATCTCAACTCTCAAGTTTGAAAAAGAAATCACTTTCTTTTTGTAGGAATTATGTATTACAGAATATATGAACCGGATGGTTTTACCTATTTTTCAGTAGTATATATATTATGTTTTTTAGCAGATGACTTTACGGGAATTGTTACTCATTCAAAGAAAAATCATTTAACACACTTTTATTTATGAACAACTTATTTAATACTTACTACTACCACTTAGTTTAAGGCTAATAATTACATTGTTTAACAAACAAACAAATATATACTAATTCTTTATCTTATTTAAAAAAGTGTCATCAATCAAATTTTTTTTTCTTTCAAAAGTTAATAGAAAAAACAAACACAATTAGTCCTCCACACCTATCCATTCCACTATAAAGTATGAAATCAAACCCACAACAGCCCACAGGTCAATAGTTGAAAGTTGAAACTCCCTCCAAACTCATGTTAGGAGTTACTAGAAACTGTGACATTATTATGATGACATTGCACAAGAATCTGTTTGTCTATATATAACAAACTCATGATTAGACTTGTTTTCATGAAATTTGCCCTCTCAACGCAACAAGCAGAAAACCAGCTTCATCAGAGATAGTTAACTGCTCTACGAACAAATACCTTATTGAGCTTTGTCATGCACTGTGGAGCTTGAGTATTCAGTTCCATTTTCCGAACTGGTCACCTCAGATGAAGCACTTGATGACATCAGACTATTACCACTGTGAAAACTCTTTGCTGCTAATGAGGGGTTTCTTTGACCATCAGTAGTTGCAGGGACCTGGCC